>PVLD010002602.1:0-161204 GCA_004027595.1 Dinomys branickii | reverse complement strand
TGGGGCTGGGGCTGGGGCTGGGGCTGGGGCTGGGGCTGGGGCTGGGGCTGGGGCTGGGGCTGGGCTCGGGCTGGGGCTGGGGCTGGGCCTGGGCCTGGGCTGGGCTGGGGCTCAGAGCCAAGCAGTTGGCACGAGGCCCTGGGCCCCACCCCCAGTGCAGTAAAGCCACAAACAGGCAGTAAGCAAAAAGAAACCAGGGACACCTTTCCAGACAGCTTGCGGCCATGTCACGCACCTCCTCCTCACGCCGCGACACTGCTCTCTTGGAAGCAGCCCCCATGGTGAATTTTATGTGGTATGTGCTTTGCTGCAGTTAGAAACCAGGTACAGAAAGCCCTGGATGACCACTCTGGTGGCAATGGCAGGGCCCTTGCCCTTGCCCGTGGTAGCTCCATGGTCTGACATGTGACAGGTGGCCTGGAGCGACCTGTACACACCCGCCTCAGGGAGCAGAGTGGGACATGGCAACTTTGCAAAATTTTATCACAGAGGGAAACGGGGTAAGGGGCACCTGGGTCTTGCAGTGTTCTCTTGGGCAAGTACAGGTGAATCTGCACTCAACCTGAGCATTTAAAAACTAAGGTTAGGTAGCTAGGCTTGGTGGTGCATACCTGTAATCCCAGCACTCAGGAGGCTGAGGCAGGAGGATTGCTGTGAGCTTGAAGTCATCCTGGGCTGTATAGCGAAACCCTGCCTCCAAAAAAAAAAAAAAATTCGGTATTAGGTGGAAGTGGATCCATACCTGTGTCTTGGTTTCTCTTTTCTCCTTGCTGAGACAAAATACCCAGCACCCAAAATGAAGAAAGGAAAGGTTTATTTAGTTTACAGTTTGTGGAGGTTTCAGTCCATACTTGGCTGGTTCTGAGGCAGAGTGGCACATGGCAGAGGGCAAACTGTTCAGGGCAGGAGAGCACAGCAAAAACCACAAGCAAAAGGGAGGAATGGCTGCAAGCAGCCTCCTTTTTGTGGGACCCCCAAAAAGTAACCCGGGACAAAATCGAGATCTCTCAAAAAGCGCTTTATTTAAGCTGGTACCCAGCGGTGTCTCCGTTGCAACGCAGGCAAGGAGAGCGCCGGGTGGGCGGATGGTCGGGTTTTTATGCTTAGCGGGGGCTTAGGAAAGGGGAAGGGTAGGGTGCTTGGAGACGCATACAGAACAGAAAACGGCGCACCAAGTTTAGACATGCAGCTTAAGCAAACTTTTAGCCCAGGGAGGGGGCAGGTTACAGCAAGTTACAACATGTTTGTCTTATAGCAACGGGAGCAAATGACAACATTAACGGGAGCAGGCTACAACACTTTTCTCTCCTACATTGTAAACAGCCTACTCCCACCCAGGGGGTGTGTACCTCTCACATAACTTCCATGCCCTCCACTTCCACAGGCTCAGGATATATGCATCACTCAGCCAAACCTCTAGACTCCTCAAGTTGACACAATGTATCAACCATAACAACCTGTAATCCCAACTATTTAAGGGACGGAGGGGGGAGGAGGAGTGCACATTCAAGGCCAGCCTTGGTAACTTAGTGAGACCTTGTCTCAAAATAAAATTTGTTTGTTTGTTTTTTTTTGGCGGTACTGGGGATCGAACTCAGGACCCTGCGCTTGCTAGGCAGGCGCTTATTCCACTGAGCTATATCCCCAGCCCTCAAAATAAAATTTGAAAGGGGCTGAGGGAGTGTACCTCAGTGGTAGAGTGCTTGCTTAGCTCATGTTAGGTCTCTGGTTCAATCCCTGCTACTGAAAACAAATAAAACAAAAACTAACCTTTATTTATTTATTTTTGAGAGTGTCAGACTGATCTTGAACTCACTACATAGCTCACACTGGCCTCCAACTTGAGGCAGTCCTCCTGCCTCAGCCTCCCAAGTGCTGGGATTACAGGTGTACGCCACCACACCTGGCAAAAATTAATCTTTAAACAACTTTGTTGAAGGACACTTGGAGTGTAATAATCTGCGTGTGTTTGAAGTGGACAGCTGGAGAGGCCTTGGCCTGTGTCCACACCTACGGTGCCATCACTGCTGCCCACGTGGTGGACATGGTTATGTGTTGCTGTGTGTCCTGGGCCCTCATAGTTACGGCCATGCTTCTTCTCTCTGTCCCCACCTCCACATCGACGCTGATCCTTATGCTATCAGACCTTCCACGTGTGGTCATGTGTCCTCTGCAGAGAAAGTAAGGGCATGTGACCGGGAAGACCGAGAGGACCCTGCCAGGCCTGGGCAAGGCTGAGAGCTGGGGAGCGCCACTGACTTTGCTAGGAAGTCCTGCATGTGGCAGGTCACAGTGAAGGAGTATGCCAGGGGCCAGCCATGTCCTGAAAGTTTCTAGGCGGCTGCCCTACCTGGTGTGACCACAGAGTGGCTGATGAGGTAGCTGAGGTTAAATGATGCTCAAGGGCCGTTCTTGCTGTGATAGGGGGTGTTGCTGTGGGGAGTGGTGCCAGGGCAGGAGGAGGCCCTCACGGGAGGGTGCTGGGCAGCCCCATCCTGGACTCTGGCTCTAGAGTGGAGGGGAAGGAGCCTCTGTGTTTATACTGCCAGCCTTGGTGCTGTAGATATCACTGTCATTTTGTGGCTGTGCTCCTACGGGAGGGCCCCTGGGTGGTTGTGGGGCGATGACAGAGTCCAGGCTTGGTAGGCGTCACCCTCTGCGCTCCCCCTGGGGAGCCACTGGCTCACAGCATAGGGCATCGCCACACAGCCGTTGGAGAGCCAGGAGCCCCATATGCTACCCAGGACAGGATGGGCCCTGTGTTGCTGCTCCAAGGAATTTCCTGCAGCCCGGAGCTGTGAAGGGGGAATGAGATGCCCCATGGATGGGAGTCCAGACCCGAGCCCACTGGACGGGTCGTCGTGTCACCGTAGGGCCCTACTCACCCCACCCCGTGCATGGGATCTTACTCCCTCCTGCGCACTGGACCACGTCCCTCTGCCTGTGCCCAGCTTCCTTGCTCATCCCTCCCTCCTGTGCTGGTCTCTGATGGTCTTCCTGGTGATGGCTGTGGAGGTGGGACCCGCCGCGCCTGTCCTGTCTGTAAGCAGCAGTCACATCAGCGCCTCTTACCTGAGGGCCCCGTCTCCAAGCCCCACAGCTACAGGCAGCAAGAGTCCTCACAGAGCCTCTGTCCTTGCCCTCGCACACCGGCACGCCCTTCCTACTCAGTGCCCTGCCCTGTGGGGGTGGTGGTCACGCCTGCTGGTCCATGTTGCTTTCGTGTCTTGGACCCTCCCCCCCGTCTCACTGCTGGCTATCCCCCTGTGTCCAATGTCCTCTTCTCCCTGTCCTGTGTGTGTGTGTCCTGCGCCCTGGCCTGGGCCTCAGGTGTCTCTGAGACACTGAGTGGCGGCAGCTCTGAGGCACTCCACACTGACGTCCCTCAGGCTGTGTCCCCAGCCCTGAGCCTGGCCTGGTACTGGGCTTGTTGGCATGCTGCCCACTCTACATAGGGACATCCAGCGTGCGTCTCCCCCTCCTGCCTGTCCTTCCCACTCTCCTCCATCCCTGGGAATCAGCCACAGCTCTCCTGGCTGCTTGCTGTGCACACTAGAAGGCATTCCGCGGGCACATCCTTCCGAGGTCCCAGGAGCACCCTGCGCTCACAGCAGCTTTGACCCCCTCGAGGGGAACAGCAGCGGGTGGATGCACATGGTGTGGAATATTGCTCAGCCCTGAGCAGGAAGGGGACTTGGACCCATGGACTGCACAGGTGAGTGATGCCAGGCTCAAAAAGATAAAAACATAGTCTCCAGGTCTGCGAGGTCCTAGAGCCACCGACACCTGGGTAGAAACAGTCAGCGCGGCCTTGGCTGTGGCCGGGAGGGAGACAGGAGCCAGAGTTGCACGGGCACAGAGCCTCAGCTTGACACCGTTCGGAGGCCTGAGGATGGGTGGTGGTGAGGGTGCACCATAGCGTGGATGCGCCTGACACCGCTCAGCTGCATATTTAAGTATGGTGCCATCACTGACTGTCCCAAGTGTGCCGCTGCGGTGCAGAATGATCTGCAGTGAAGGGTGTTGCTAGGACGTGGGCCCTGCCAACAACCACACTCTGGGACCTTGGGCCGTGTCTCCCACCCACTGTTGTGCTCGCAACCCATCGTGGCCGTGTGTGACGGCTGGCTGTGCAAAGCAGGGGCTGGGCGCTCAGCCCCCTGTGCCAGGGAGACCTGCCCAGCCTCTGGGCCTTATGAAAAGGAACCTTCCTCAGAGGAGGTAGTACACAAGCACGGGTGAAAGACAGCTGCTTGTTGCACAGGTCGCTGGCCCTTGCACAATAAGCCCCGTGGGTAAGTAGTTTCCATGAGACATTAGGTGTTATGTCCGAGTTCCTCTCTCATGAGTCTTTAAGGTCTAGAATTAAGAGCGTGTTGAACTTGAGTTGCAGTTGGCTCCCGAGTGTTGAGTGCACCTCACTCTGTCAGGAATGGGGGCTTCAAGCGGAAGTGCTGGCAGTGGGGTGCGGCAGGATGATGTTTGAGGGGACTGGGAGATTCCTGACTGGTCAGAGTGGCCTCACTCCTCAGCCCTGCGCAGAGGGTTTCCCATACGCAGGGTCCATACCACCTTGCCCCTCCCTCCCTCCCTTCCCCTCTTTCTTTTGTGTTTCTGTAGTACTGAGGGTCCAACCCAGGGCTTTCGGACTGAGCCACCTCCCCAGCTCTTCATTTTATTTTAAAATTTGAGTGACATCTTGCTAAGTTGCCCAGGCTACAGTCAAACTTTGGGACCCTCCTGCCTCAGCCTCTCAGAATGCTGGGATTATAGGTGTGCCACCACACCTGGCTTTCATTACATTTCTTGGAAGACAGAGGCTTCACCTGGCCAAGGCGTGTTGCTGGCCCTGCCGTCAGCATGGAGCATGTATTGCCTTGACTGGTCACCTGGAGCGTAGGCCCTATGCCACTCACAGAGCTAGGCCCTGGGCCGGCTGAGGGGCAGAGGACCATGCTTGCCTCCCAGGGCCACAGTTGGTGCACTGCAGGACGCCTCTACCTCCGATCGCTGCAGCGGAAGTGTGTGCATCTGTAGTCAGCACCCGTGCAGGTATGCAGGGTGGTGAGTGCCCTCAAGCTACAGACCTGTGTGACCAGACACACTGCCCTGGCTGTGCTGGGCTCTGGCTGGGAGCGTTTACCTCTGTGGATGTTTTAGGGCCTGCTGGGAGCAGAGCTGGAGCCATTGGAACCCATGGCTTGTGGTCGGCTATCTGTGTGAAACAACACCAGGCCAACACTGGGGCCAGGGATAAAGCTCAGCATGGGGCAAGATCCGCCATGCCCTTCCCTGGCCAAGGGAAGCCTGGGTCCAGGCCTGCAGAGCATGTGACTTTCAGATCACAGAGGGGGCTGCTGGGCATGGACAGGTGACCCAGCAGTGTCACTGGCTACAGGTGTCAAAGTGGCCCTGTTACATCATGCTGTGAGACCTCAGAGCCAGTGCGTCTATCCCGCTGTGTGAAGGCTGTGGCCAGCACAGCGTGTGCTGATTCCCTGACCTTATAGTGGTGAGGGTTTGATCTAGCTCCTCCCTTTCTAGGCGTGTTCCTGAGAGTTAAACACACTGCACCACAGTGATCCACACAAGACCATGTTTATAGCAACAGAGCTCGTCAGAGCTAAATCTTGGAAGTGCCCTATGTATCCACAAAATGCTGAATGGACAAAGAAGTGAGGTGTTCACACACCATGGAGCACTACTCAGCCATGAAGAAGGATAAGCTTGAGTCATTGGGAGGGAAATCTTGAGACCACAGTGTTAAGTGAAATGAGTCAGACACACGAGCTTAAATATCCCATGGCTTCTCTTCCATGAGACGATAGGCCGAAGGGGGCTACATCTTTTGTACAAGGGAAGGGGACAGAAGAAGGGGAGAAGGGGTAGAAAAGAGGGAAGCTGTGTTATGTGCATGCAGCAGCTCCCACGAGGAAGGCGGTTGTTATGTGTTGCAACCTGGACTCACAAAAACCCTGAAAAGCATGATGAGGTTTCCCGGTTATCTGGTGCAGGTCCACAAGAGTGGGGCTGTGGCAGAGGGAGCCAGGCAGCGGCTGGAGAGGCCAGGTCTCCCCTGCCTTGGAGGGGAGGAAGCCGGGAGGCAGAGTGATGGCCCTGGAAGCTGGAGAGGCAGGGAACAATTTTTCTGGAGGTCAGGAAGCCAGCCTGACGTCAGCCCAACAAGACCTGGGGCGCCAGCACTGGCGTCCTGTCCCCTGGCAGGGAATGGGAGGTGGCCGAGTCTGTGGCGATGTTAGAGCTGTGGGAACTGGCACCGCCTGCAGAGGCGGGCACAGCACAGGGGGTGAGTGACAACAAGGTGCCGCAATGTTTGTAAAGCGCTGCTCATGACAGGAAGAACCCGGAGCACCCAGCGTCCTTGGGGGTGTGGCCGGTGGACGGTAGGTGTCCACACTGGGGCTGTCCTGTGACAGTCATCCTGGAGAAGGGCGGCGGTGTCCTGGTGAGTGAGTGAAAAACGCCAGTCTCAAAATGCCACATACGCATGATATCCTTTTTAGAGAGTTAAAAACAAGCAAAAATAGTGTTCGCTTCAGCAAAACATATACTAAAACAAGCAAAAATACATTTAGGGCGACATAAGGTGACAACCACGCTGTGCGGAGGGGGTGTGGGCAGGCACGGGGAGGCTGCTGTGCGAGGCGCGAGGCGCGGCATGCTCAGGAATAACCGTGTCCTGCATCAGTGGAAGTCTTGGGCCTGTGTGGCCTCCCAGAACCCCAGCCCAGGAGTTTTCCATGGCTGTGCATATAAAGCAGAAGCTCTCAGGGAGCTGGCTGAGCTGTAGTTAGCATTTGAAGCAGGGGAGGAAAAGGTGACATCCCCCCAACCTCCAGCCACTGGGAGCTGCGGACCTCGGGCTCTGTAAATGGGAAGTAATGAGCCGAGGACAGTGTTCGTCCATAGCCCCCCGGAAGGAGAGGAGGTTTGGGGACTCGCTTCCTTCTGAGACTGGGGCAAAAGACCTGGTTTGCCTGCATTTGGACAAACACTTCCTCTCTGAATGCCAGGATGGATTCTACGTGCACGTTCAACTGGCAGTTTGGGAGTTCCTTCCAGCCCCAGTGTGTGTGAGATTCGCAGTGAACTCACTTGGCCATGGCTGAGCTTCTCAAGTGGTGTCAGTTTAAATGCTGGGTCTGAGACGGGATGGAATGTGGGGCTGACAAAAGAATTAGGGGAACCTACTGTCTCTTTTGATAGCTTTTTCTTTGAGTTGTGTGAAGAATCAAAAGGAAAAGAAAGGATAAGAGCAGTGTACTGTGAGCTGCGGATTCAGTTGTGTTAACAACTGCTGGTGCCTGCATTGGTAAGATGCAGCAGGACGGCTTTCTATGGTCCCTAAATTGATTTGCATTCACTGTGAAGGAGGTTGTTTTCCCAACTCCCTGTGAACACTGGATTTGAAAGACCTTTTCAGCTGGGTCTGGGGTAGTCTCACGCTTGGAGTCTCAGCACCCTTGCTAGCCAGGGCAGGAGGATCACAAGTTTGAGCCCAGCCTGGCAACCTTGTGACTAAGGAGACCCTTTCTCAAAAGAGCTGGGGTTGCAGCCCAGTGAGGAAGCCCCTGGCTCAGTCCCTAGGACCACAAGGTGCTAATTGCATGTGCAGTGAGGGTGGGTGAAAGAAAACTGTTAACAATAATGTACTTTTGGGAAACTCCTGTCCTAGGAACCTTGTTTTTTTTTTTTTTTGCAGTACTGGGGATTGAACTCAGGACCTGTGCTTGCCAGGCAGGCACCTATTCCACTGAGCTATATCCCCAGCCCTCCCCCTCTTTTTTTTTTTAGTCCTGGGAACCTTGATGGGGCTGGAAAATGGTTATTCAGTGTGCCATTTACTTAGGGTTGCGCCTGGGCGCTGCCAGCTCACGTGAGGCTGCTGGGTAGGGCTGCTCCTACTTGGGCCACCTCACCCTGGGGACCTGTTGCCCTCCCCAGGGCATTTTTAATAAATTAAGTGAAATTCACTTAGCTATAAAATTACACATTTTTCAGCACTGGGGATGAACCCCAAGGCCTTGTGCATGCTGGATAAGTGTGCTACTGAGCTACATCCCCAGCCTCAGAATGACAATCTTTTTTCTTTAATTTGAATTTTCTTTTTTAAAAAGTAAGTTTATTGGTACAGTTTAAACATGCATAATGATCACATTCATCATGGGGAGTTTGTTCCTGTAAATGATATATCTTAGTTCCTCTTTTTTCCCATTCCCTCCCCTCTTTTCTCTTTTTGTGTCTTTTTGAGACAGGGTCTTGCTATGTAGTTCAGGCTGCCTTGAGCTCACTTTGTAGCCCGGGCCAGTCTTGAACTTGCAAAGATCCTCCTGCCTCAGCCTCCCAACTGCTGGGAATACAGTCATGCACCACCCTGCCCATTTCCTCCCTCCCCTCTTTTAACCCTTTTCCCCTCCTTATTTACAAAACTTTGTTTCTGTTTTATCCTTTTTTCTTTCATTTTTTATTTTGTCTTCCAAGCACCCCCCATTCTCCTTTCCTTTTGAACAGTTACTTCCTATTTTACAATATCTGTTATGCATTTTGGTTCTTGCACTTTCAGTTTTTCACACCAGAGAAACAATGTGATACTTGCACGTTTGTGTCTGATTTATTTCACTTAAGAGTATGGTCTCAAGGTGCATCCATTTAGCTATAAATGTCTCAAGTTTATCCTTTACGGCTGAGGAGTACTCCATTGTATTAAAAATCACATCTTTTTTATCCATTCGTCAGTTGATGAGCGTTTGGGTTGTTTCCAAGCTGCAGTTTGGTGGCCCTTAATGGGTCCAGTGTTGAACAGCCGCTCTGTAGCCAAAAACATTTTCATCACCCCAAACAGAAACCTGTGCCTGCTCAGCAAGTTTCTCCTCCTGCCCTTGCCTCATCCCCTGTGGCCACCAACCCCCGAGGAGCTGCTTTTAACGTGCACGGGAGCAGAAAAGTGATTGAGATTTTGCAGTAGCGCATTGTATCATCATACTTGAGGGTGTCAGCATAGTCAGGGCTGAGAGTGGGCCACACCGGACCTGAAGCCCAGCAGTGCTCCCTGCCCCTGGCCAGGCGTGTGGCTGTTCTGTGCCTCAGCCTCCCCCATCTGGTGAGGCTGGTTGCTATATCCCTACACAGGCATGTGAAGGAGCCAGACCCACCACAGGTGCCAGGAGCCCAGCAAAAAGCTGCATGTGCTGCATGCTTTTAGAACGAGGCATTGTGGGAAAACACAGCCATGATGCTGAAGATGAGCATGCTGTTTCTTTGTCAACAGTGGAGTCCTGATTGCTTCTTGGCCTTTTGGCGAAGATCAAGTGTAATTGGGTCCTGAGTTGTTGAGAGCCCGAGTTGTTGTGGGAGGATTATCATCTCCACTAAGACACATACAAACTCAAAGAAAGTCACGCCCTCCCGAACAAGGGGCAGGTGCCGGTGGCCTGTAGGTCCCAAGGTGGCAGAGCAGGGCAGCAGTGGCCTTGCATGGGGTTCCTGGGTGGGCCTGGCCTCCACTCTGGCCTCATCCCTCCAGAGGTGGCAGAAGTCAGTGACTCGGGAGGTTACCCACCCAGGGACAGGGTGGCCTCAGACCTCAACACTGGGAACTGGTCCCCCAGCCACCCCAGAGCTCAGAAGCCACCCTAGCTCGTTTCCCAGGGAGGACGGAGCTTGGCCAAGGCCTGACCCCCAGCACTGTGTGACCCTGAGCAGGGAATTCGAGCTGGACTCAGGGTGAGGAAGCAGCCCCCAAGCCCCTTGGGAGTGGGTGTGCCACGGAGCTCTCGGCACCGAGTGAGGAAGCCGGTGGCGTGCTGCCAGCTCGCTACCCGCTGTCGGCCAGTCCACACTGCATGCTCCCGGCCCCCACCTGGGGATACCGCAAGTGGCTGTGGGGCCCCTGCCCCACCCGCCCAGTTTGTGCAGTCTTGCTTCAGGACCCTGTGAAGGTGGAGGCCTACACACCCTGTGTGGAGCTGGTGGACACACTTGCACTCGGGCTATGGGAGCTTGGGCTGGGGTGGAAACCCAGAGCCCCTGGGACCACAGCAGCAGCCACCCCCATGTGGAAAATACAGAATTGTGAAAACGCACTTGATCCAGAAAATGGGCAGGGATGGGTGAGGGGTAGAGGACCAGGGGTGCACATGGACAGGGGCTGAGTGGTCGTGGTGGGTTGCTGGTCTTCATTTCTACTGTAAAGGGCCCTAGGGGCAGCTGAGTCCCTCCTCTGGGGATCCCAGGTCCTCTCCTGCTTTGTCACTCTGAGTCCGGGCCCTCCCCGTGGGGGACACTGGGGCTGGGAAAGGCCAGGCAGTGGGTCTGTGCACAAACACCGCTGGGGGACCTCAGGCATGCTGGCTTCTTGGCCTGCCGAGCTGCTGAGCTGGGCCAGTGTGGGTGCACCACACCCAGAGGCCAGAACAGCTGCTGGCCTGCCTGGGGACAGCTGGCTGGCTGGGGGGTATGACGGGGTAGCTCTGGCCCTTGGGGCTACTTGTGGGAGGACAGGGTGGGTCCAGGGCAGGAGCTATGCTCTGAGGGAGCGGGGACAATGTGGTGAGAGGGGTCCCCATAGGAGGGACTTGGCTGCCTCTAAGGTTCTTTACAGTAGAAATGAAAACCAGTGACATCCATGGCAGTGGGGGTACTCAGTGTGCCTCAGCCCTTGCCCCACCCTTGGGCGGAACCTGCACCATCACTGGGTATTTCAGAAGGATAAGTCGTGCTCTAAATTGTGCAGTGAAGTTACTAAGATGCCCGCTTTCTGCTTCCCAACAGGGCCCCCATCCTATCTCCTTGTGCAGCTGCCTCAGGCTGAGTCCTGGCCTCAGAGCTCTGAGGCCCTCACCTAAGTGCCCATCACTGCTGAGGCCACCGTCTGCTGCTGTCATTCTCCTAACCATGTTCTTTTCCCTAAGAATCTTGTGAGCTGGAAGTGGCCACTGGATAGATAAAGGGCTATGATACTGTTTTCATTACTGAGGCAAAATACCTGATAACCAAAGTTAAAGGGGGAAAGGTTTATTAGCTCACAGTTTGTAGAGGTTTTAGTCTGTGGGTGGCTGGCTCCAAGGCAGAGTGGCACATGGCAGAGGGGGATCACAGAGGAGAAAAACAGTTCATTGCAGGCAAAGGCAGCAAAAGCAACAAGGGACCTTAACAGTGTCTTTCTGCTCCTTTTATCCAGTCTACTTAGGGTGGGCAGCACTCACACCCTTAATCCTACCACCCTTGAGCCTAGTTTTATACGTGAATCAATCTCAGCGTCACACAGTGTAGATGCGTCCACCTGTGAAAAAGCCCCACCTATGACTGCGTGAGAGAGGGTATCTAAACACAAGCCATAACCCATACATTCCACCCCTGCCCACCACCAAAGACTCAGGCACATCTCTACGCAAAAAAGCATGTAGTCCATCTCCAAGAGTTACCAAAGTCCTAACAATTTCAGCATTGCTGAAAAGTGCAAGTCCCAAGTCTCTTCTGAGATTTAAGGCAAACTCTTAGCTACAAGCTCCCGTATGAAAAGTTAAGTACTTCCAGCATTCGGTGGCACAAGATAGATATTTCCATTCTGAAAGTTACAAATGGGGATACAAAGGAATGAGACCAAAGCAAGTCCAAAATTCAGCCAGGTGGATGTTAAATCTCACAGTTCCACTTCCAGCATCCTGGCGTTCTGTGTTGTGAGTGCTTTCTTCTCAAAACGAAGTCTTTCACTTTTGCAATTTTGAGGCTGCAAAGGGTGGAGTCCTGGTGGTTTTTGTGATGTCCTCAGACCATCTTTTCTACTCTTCTGTTCCTTCTCAGCAATCAAGACCTCCTCTGCTCTAGCCTTACAGTCCATAGCTTTACTAGAGCTTCCTTTCTGACCAAACTCTCAACGTTTTAAGTCATTCTATAGGGCTCCTTGCTCTTGATTCTCAACATAAATCTGACTAAAAGCCCCCAACAATAGCCATGCCACTGCCTCAATGTTAGACTCTTTGAAATTTCTTCTGCAAGATTAATTAGTCCCCTGCCCTTAGTCTCAGGCAAAGCCTCTGGATGCAAACAAAATGCAGACACTTTCTGCCAAAGCATCTGGAGTCCAACAGCCAATGCAGTCTTTCTTCCATGTAGAAACCTCCCAAGCCTGGTCTTTACTGGCAGGATTTCTATCAGTCTTCCGGTCTTCCGAGCTCTGACCAGAATCTCCCATCAAATACCTCCTGAGCATTCCAGCTTTACTTTTTGAGCTGGCATCTGTGAACCTTTCCAAACCCTTCCCACGAGCCATTCCCAAAAGCTCCTGAGCCACATGGTCAGATACAGTCACAGCAACAACTCCACTGTCTGCACCAAATTCTGTCTTTGTTACTTTTCTCCTGACTGAGGCCAAATAAAATTAAAGGGGGAGAGGTTTGTGCTCACAGTTTTTAGAGGTTGCAGTCCATAATCAGCTGGCTTCAAGGCATGGTGGCTTGGCAGAGGGACGAGTCATAGCACCCACAAGGTAGCAAAAGCAGTGATGCCCTTTGTGTGCTTCTTCCACGCTGTGTGACAGTGGCTCAGGAGAAGGGCCCAGACAGAGATTTGAAGCAGATGTGGGGGTCTTCCTTGTCCCATAGACATTCTGTGACCTTTTTCTTTGCTGATAGGTTTTTTTTTTCCCTTGAGGTAACTGTGCTTGGGGTCAACATTGGTAGGAATGACCTTGAGGAGCTAATTGGGAAACTGACATTGTGAAAGCTTTTAATTTGCCTCTCTCGCTGGGATCCATGTTTAATATGGTCATAATTGCCGGTTTTTATGTGTCTCGGTATCTTGAATTTATCCTAGGCTTTGAAAGGAATTTATGGGCAGCAGCCCTGTGGGATAAGTGAAGCCAGGCTCACACGGAGGAAGTGTGTGCTTTGTCTTCCACCGTGGTTGGGGTGACGGCAGAGAACAGCAGTGTGGCTGTCCCTTTCTGGGCATGGCAGCCACAGATACAGGGCAGGCAGTAACTGCCTCTGGGCTCCTGGTGGCCCCTGGGCCTTGCCTGTTCGTGGGTTCTCCCGTGCTGTCTGGCAGCCCTTGGTCAGGAGCTGCCATGCTGTCATTCAAAACCATCACTCCCTTCCTGAGCAGTTGTCAGACAGTAAGTGGTGAATCAGGAGACCCCTGATTGCCTCTCATAGTGGACACTTGAATATTTCAGCTGTATTTTCCTGATCAGTAATTTCTGCTTTGCTTTTCTTAGATTTCCTCTGGGCAGGAAACACAGGAGATACTTGGTGAACATGCTGCCTCCTCAGAATTCCAGAACAAAGGACCCCCACCCCCACCACATCCCCTGGATCTGGGTGCCCAGAGAGGATGATCCCTTCAGGCCTGGGGTTCTCACCCTGGATCCCTTTCTGCTCTGTGCCTGAGGCCTTCCCCAGCTCCCTCTGGGAGGGTATCAGGCCCACCGAGGGACCCGGCCCCCACTTCCTCCATGAGCGCAGCTCTGGCCAGGAGCCTGCTTCCTTCATTTTCCCTCCTGTCCCCTGTATGACGGGCTGTCGTGGCCTCAGCCCCACCAGATCCTTCCATGACCCTGATTTCATCAGGCAAGACTAGATTTGGGGAAATGGGAGGTTCACAGCCCTCAGCCAGGGCAGGCGGGGTCAGGAGCTGAGGTCATGGCTCTGAGTCCTGGGGTGCTGAGTGTTGTAGCTTCGCCTGTGCAGAGAGCTGGTGCCTGAGGGAGCACATGCGGAGGAGGAGGAAGGGAAGGGATCAGGTGAGGGCAAAAGAGACCCTGGGGCCTGTTCACGAGCGGGGTAGGGGGTCACTGTCCTCAGCGCTGCTCTTCCTGGGATGAGAATGAACCCCCTGTGTTCTGGGGACGCCAGGCAGAGCACAGTTGCGGAGACCTCAGAAACCCCCTTTGAGCCGTGTGTGGAAGTGTGTGCTGTAGTTTGGCTCTAGGGGAAGCTGAGGTAGGAAGGTGTCTTGAGCCCAGGTTGAGGCCAACCTGAGCAGCATAAGAAGCCTCAGCCAGCAAACAAAAGGGGCTGAGGGTGTAGGTCAACGGTAGAGCACTTGCCCAGCATGTGTGAGGCCCTGGGTTCAACTGCCAGTGGTACACACACGTAAAACCCAGAGAACAACAAAAACCCTGTACAGCTCCTCTCTGCATGCTCAAGCCCCACTGACAAAGACAGATAGTGACTTTTCCTTTCCAAAGAAACAGATGGTTCCTGGAGGGGGTGCCTGCCTGTGGCTTTTAAATGCTGGGAAGTATGTAAGATCTCCCCAGTTTTTGTTGTTTTGTTGTGTGAGAGAGGAAGTCTTCCCCATGGGGTTCTAGGGAATGGGGGACAGTGGGGTGGAGGGAATCTGAGCGTGACGTTAGAGGTCAGCCCTCCTATCCCTTTGGCCAGCCCTTAATCTCTAACATAAGGGAGGCTGGGACGTATGAGCCAGGGGGCCGCCAGAAACTGGGCTGAGATGGAGAGAATGAAAACCACCATGGGTCGGGTCTGGCCGACTACAGAGAGGGGCAGTGGAAGAAGGAAAGACAAGTGGGTGTGGTGGCTGTGGAAGGGAGACGCCGCATCGGTGCTGTTGGTGATGAGGAGGTCCTGGACTGTTCCCTCCCTGCGCTCCGCACCTTTACCGCATGTTTCTCAAACTCTGCACTGGCTGGCAGCTCCCAGCTGGGCTTCTCCAGCAGGAGATTCTGGTGGGAGGGAGGGGCTGGTAGGGAGGGTGAAGCTAGGGTCTTTCTCCCACTGCCTGTGCATTGCCCCCAGCAGCAGCTGTGTGGGCCCCACATCAGCCTTATCCCAAGTCCCTCTATCAAGTCCCTTCTCTTCTAGATTCCCACAGTGAT
Source organism: Dinomys branickii (assembly GCA_004027595.1). Classification (NCBI taxonomy): domain Eukaryota; kingdom Metazoa; phylum Chordata; class Mammalia; order Rodentia; family Dinomyidae; genus Dinomys; species Dinomys branickii. Next base: position 146,347 of record PVLD010002602.1, on the reverse strand, counting down.
TTTTGTTTTCTAGGTGGGATTATGCTGTTGTCAGCTTTCTGTAACTGTAACAAAATGCCTGGGATAATTCACTTATAAAGAGAAAGGGTTTGTTTGGCTGAGAACATTGGAGGTTTTGTCTGTTATTAATTGGCCCTGTTGCCTGGGCCCTGGAGAAGCATCTCATTGCTGCAGAGTAAACTTGCTCACTGTCACCTATAGGGAGCCCTTCCTGGTCCTCATCATGGCCCAGAAAGCTTGTATTTGTAATCCCATGGAAAGTTATTGGACAGATTTTTAAAAATATATAAATAAATAACATGTATGTACTTGTATGCTAGAAAATGGTTCAGCAGGAGGCGCTTCAAATGGTCAAATGGTAACTTCTTTTTTCTATGGCAACAGGTGTGAATAATTTTATTTTCTTTAACCTTATGTTTTTCGAAAAAAAAATTTATACTAGATCTATTTTTTTTTTTTTTTGAGACAGGGCTCAATATAGAGCCCAGGCTGGCCTCAAATTCAGAATGATCCTCCTGCCTCAGCCTCCTGAGTGCTGATATTACAGGCGTGTGTCTCGCCTAGCACTAGTCATGTTCTGTTGGTAGAAATTAGAGCAATTGATCTCAGACTTTTCCCATTCTCTGATGTGGGGTGAGACTTCTCTGCTCACTCTTTTCCTTATAAAACACGGCGCCTGGGGCCTGACAGAGCAAGAGACAGACGCTAGGAACGTCCATTTCAGACCCTGCCTGGTACCAGAATTCACATAACAGCTCACGACATCTTCCCCACTGGTCACTTTGGTGGAGGGTGGATCCTGGAACTCTGCGTGACGCGGAAGGGTTGAAGATACACAGCAGCCCTGCGTGGATGCCGGCCAGGCCCGGTGCCTGTCTGCTCCTGTTGCAGTCAGAGTGATGTCCGGGGGCCCAGCGCCCCAGGCGTGTGTTGCGTAGCGTCCCAGGTGGTGCCTCAGCCTGGGAGAGGTGAGGAGGGTGCAGCGGGCCAGAGCAGCCCCTTCTTGATGGTGCAGGTTGGCGTCACTGCGTCTCATAGGCTCTGGGCTCCGGACCAACAGGGTTTGGGTCCAGGGTTGCCTCTGTCCTGCTAGTGTCCCAGCTGCATGGAGGGAAGATTCCTCAGAGTGCCCGGAATGTGGGGTGCTGCGGTGAGGTGTCTCTCGGCTCCCAAGTGTGATCCGGGGAGCCCAGGGACACCTCTGTCCACAGCCGGATAGCTGGGCAAGGTCTGTGGACCCTTGGGGTCGATCTATAGGACGATGCACAGGAGTGCGGTTGCTGAGGACCCGTGGTGATGCGACTGAGAGGTCCCCCTTCCTGCTGGCCAGTGTGCATTCCTGTCTCCATGGTGGGGTGGGAGAAGTGGCTTCGTTCCACTGGCTGCTGTGACCAAGTAGCACAAACATGATACTTCATATGGCAGGGTGTACTTTTTCACAGGACTGGAGGTCACCAGTCAAATCCCAGGGCTGGCAGGCCCAGCTCCTTCCTGTTCTCTTCCTTGCTTGTGGCCCCAGGTGGCCCTTGGTTCCTGGACACATCACTCCGGTCTCTGCTTTGCTTTTACATGGTGCTCTCCTCATGTACTTTTGCCTCTCGCCAAAGGACCTTGGCACTGGATTTAGGGCACCCCCACTGTCTGGGGTGCCTTCATATTGAAATCCTTACCTTCCCATTTTCAAAGAGTATTTTCCCAGGAGGTCATAGTCACAGGTGCTGGATGTAGTTTTTTGCAAGGAGGGCATCAGCGTTCGACCCATCACAGGCATGGAGGAACATCTGGGCCCCAGTGCATAGCCCCAAAGCCTCTCAGTGGCATGTTAGGTCCTGGTCACATTGCGGCATTGGTAAGCTAATTCAGCTGTAGCCGAGGGTCCCTTCACACTGGACAAAAGGGCAGGGCCAGACTCTGTGTGCCTGGGGATAGCAAATCAGATTCGGCCACTCAGAATGTAGTGTTTACACCCTGAGGCTTGCCTGGCAGGAGCAGGATGGAGGAATGTGCTGCTGGGCCTCGGCTGCTCCTGACATGTGAGTCTCCAGGTAAGGTACGGGCGCTGCCAGTGGGCAGCTCCACAGCACCAGTCGGCAGGAAATGAAAACCCACACAGAGGAGCCACTTGATGCCCACTGGGAGCACGAGGGTCTAGGAGAATTGCAGGTGTTCGTGAGAACATTGAGAAGTCTGAACCCTCACTTGCTGCCTTTTGCTAAGTGATTGTTAAAATGACAGCCTATTTGGAGAAGAGCTCAGCACCTCCTCGAAAAGTCCAGCATAGGCTCACTGAATGACCTAGGAATTCCCTGCCTTCTTTCCTTCCTCCCATCCTTCCTCGTTCCCTCCCTCCTCGTCTTCCACCCTCTCCCTTCCTTCCTTTTCTCTCTCTCTTCCCCCACCTCTTTCTTTTTTGAGACAGCATCTTGCTATGTATTGCAGGTTGGCCTGGAACTCAAGTATGTAGCCCAGGCTGTCCTCAAGCTCAGTGATCCTCCTGCTTCAGCTTCCTGAGTACTGGGATCACAGGCGTGTGCCACCATATCCAAGGAAATTCCACTTCCATAGGTGTACTCAAGAAACTGAAAACACGTTTCCACACACAAGCTGGTCCATAGCAGCTGTATTAATAACAGCAGGGGGAGGAAACAACCCACATGCCCATTGACGGGTGAATGACTCAGCAGAATGTGCTATCCCCAGAGAGTGGAATATTGTTTGGCAACAGAAAGCAATGACGTCCTGATTCATGCCATGTCTTCGTCTGTTTTCTGTTGCTATAACACTGTATATGAGAATGGGTTATTTATAAAGAAAAGAAGCTCATCTGTTTCTAGAGCACGGCCCCACCTGTGCTTGGCATGTGGCGAGGCCCTGTCCCGCATAATAGCATAGGGAGATCATCCGTGGGGAGGCAGAGCAAGTGGCCAGCTTGGGCTTCTTCTTTTCTTACGAAGGTCCACTGTCATGACTTCGTCTAAGCCCTGTTACCTCCTAAAGGCCCCACTTCCAAGCGCCACTAACAGAACTGTGGAGATGAAGTTTCCCGCACATGAATTCATGCTACAGTGTGGGTGATGCTCAGAAGCTTGGTGCTCAGTGAAGAAGCCAGACAAAGCTCACGTAGTGTGTGGCTCTGTGTACATGAGGAGACAGGAGTGGACCGGGGCTGTTGGCGGGTGTGGGGCTGCTTTGGGGGCAATGAAGGTGCTCTGGAATGAGGTCACAGTGATGGCTACCACTCCAGGAATGTACGAAACCCTCTGAACTTACTCCCATGGGGAGAATTTCATGGGATATGAATCTGCCTTCAGAATCTCTGGAGAAGTAAAGATTGCTTTCTTTGGGCAGTGACACAGGGCTGCTTGTCCTGGGTTTTTGGGTTATCTGTGCCCAGGCCTGGGTCTGGTGCCCAGCGAGTGCCCCTGGGGCAGTGAGACCAGAGAAGGTGACCCCTTGGAAGTGGGGCCTGGCTCAGGGCCCAGTGTAAGTGGTGGCAGTGTGCACTCCAGGTTTCTGAGCCCCTTAGGGCCTTTGGGGAGCAGGTCCAGAAGTGTGTGTTATCCCCACCTCCAGCCATTGAGGCTGCTGTGAGTGATGACCCTGCCCTGCTCTGACTTTTAGATCTTACCCCTGGGGCAGCTGTGCCAAGAGTGTGGCCTGAGCCTGAAGGGCAGGGACCAGGGCAGCCAGGTGACTGCCCTTGGGCAGGACTGGCATCTTGTAATTGATCCTTGGATTGAAGAAACAAGTGCCGCTCACGTGTACCCTCAGCAGGTCAGCTCGGGCCCTGCCAGAGAGAACGAGTGATCACAGACAAGCGGTTGAAACTTCCATGCCCTCCGGCAGATTCCTACACGTGATGCTGGACACGGTCAGCCAGGTGGGGCTGGGCCATCCTGGCCATGGGTACGGAGAGGGTAGCACAGTGGGAGTGGAACTGCTTGTCATCCTGACAAGTTTGCTATTTAGTAGTTTTTAAAATAAAGTATAATTTAAAGACTGTTTGTTTATTTTTCTTGGTACCGGAAATCGAACTCCGCACGTTGCGCTTACCAGGCAGGTGCTGTGCTGCTGAGCTGTCTCCCCCACCTAAAGACTGTTTAAAATTGAAGTTCAAGGCTGAGCGTTGCAGTGACCCGGACTGGTGGGTACAGTTCATCGCCCTTGGTGAGACACGTCTTCCCCGTGGGGTCTCGCCCAGGGTCCCGAGCGCTAAGACCCCCACCAGCTTGTCTGGCGCCCGCCGCAGCTGCTGCGTTGTCTTCTACAGTGTTCTTCCTGTGTCGTGTATAGATGGTACTTGCCTGGGACTTTCATTCGAAAATTCATTTTCCTTTTGAAGACTCTTTGGTTAGACAGGCACAGTAACATGTGCCTATAGTCCTAGTTGGGAGGCTGAGGCTGGAGGCTCTCATGAGCCCAGGTGTTCAAAGCCAGTCTGGGCAATATCACAAGACCATGGCTTGCAAGGGCTAGTGAGACCCTGTCTGTCAAAAAAGGAAGAAAAGAAAAGCTCTTTGCTAGATAGTTGGGGTGAATTACAGAACAAATACTACAGCCCAGGCCACTGTCATCACCTGGGGTTGCAGGCCCCGTGCCACCTACTCCCCTGTGAGTGTCCCAGCAGAGAAGAGGACTTCTCCTCATGCCCCCACCCCTGCAGCCTGGTTCCAGGCAGGGTCTGGCTGCTTCACAGTGTTGCCTTCCCGGAGGGTCTGTCTGCCCGTCACAGGCGGGGTGCGGCCCCCAGGGGCCTCTGTGTGTGTGGGATTGGCCCTGTGCATCATAAGCCCTGCCAAGCCCTGCGGGCCTCCTGCCCTTCTGTGCTGGCGACAGCTTCTCTCACGGGCTGGGGGAGGAGCGCCACCTGGCAAGACAGCAGGTGCAGGGGTTTATTTTTATTGGGTGTTTAAACTGTTCCTAACATCTGAAGCTGCTCTGGGCACTAATTTCCCAGGCTGTCTGCGGAAGTGCGGAGGCATGCACTTGCCTCCGAAGAGGCCCGTGGGCAGCTTTGCGCAAGCTTGTTCTTACAAAACGTCATTTTGGGCAGCTCTGGTTATAAAAGCATCACAGACAGAACCTGAGTGAGGTTCGTGGTGCCTCAGAATTTACATGTGCGCCTCTTCACTGTGGATAAGGCTTCCTGCTGATTTTGCCAGAACAGTTGGAGAGCGCAGCAGGGCGCTGCTTCCCCTGAGCTCTGTTGGGAGACACGGGAGACTCGGCCTTCCTCTTGCATGGATGTCCTTTCCCACAGTGGTGCCTGCCACAGCTGTGTGTGCTGGAGGGGCAGGGCTGGCCTGGTGCCTCTGCCCTGGGGTTTAGAGCAGGTTGGGTCTTTGCCAGCCCAGCCGAGGCAGAGGAGTCCTGCCTCACACTGCCTTCCTATATACCGGAGGGAAGTGCTTGGCCCCATACAGGTCCAGGTCAGGAAGCAAACAGTACCCTGCTCCTTGCAGAAGTCAGCCAGCATGGGCTCATTGAGTTGTCTGGGACCAAGGTGCTTCTCAGAGCTCTGTACCAGAGTCCGGCTGAGGTTAGGTTTGAGGGCTGTTTGGGGCCCTTGACCCAGCCTGAGTGGGAATTGCTGCATAACCCTGGAAGGCAGGGTGGATCTTTTCATTTGTGCCAGGTGTGCCCAGGTTCCAGACTCTGAAGGGCCAGAGATTGCCAAGTGGACCAGAAGCAGAGATGGGCCTGCTTTGTCCTGAGGGCTGAGGGCCCTGGTTGGCCAGGGAGCCACCAGGCAGCACCTCAGGTTCTACCAGGGGAGGTCACTGGGTGGAGGCAAGGAGGCCGCGCCAGCATCTTCCACACCCTGGGGTTGCTTCCACCCTGTGGGCTGGGCTCCTAGCTGCAGCTCAGCAGGGCAGTCGCGACGCTCCTCTCCACTCCAGGCTTCTTGGGCTCCTGCTATTGCTTCTGGAAACCATGCCTGAGAGGGAAAGAACTGGGGAGGGTTAGGAGCCCATTGTTGGTATCCCCGGACTTTAGATGCCAAGCAGACGTGATCAGCGTGGTGGCTGAAGTTGGCTGCAGTCCCAACTTCAGCCTAGCCGTTTTTGCAGAAATGTGGGTGCCATCAAGCTGAGCTGTGCCTCTCCCAGCCTTGCAACTGCCATGTCAGCCACTTTCCCATCACTGCGATGCAATAGCTGACACCCACAACCTGGGGAGAGGTTTATTTTGGGTCACAGTTTTAGAGGGTTCAGTCCATGGCCAGCGGGCTCCAGATTGGTGGGAGGGCAGGGCAGAAGGGCAAAGTGGGAGGGCTGGGCAGGAGACAGTTGCTTACAACTGGTGGCCCGGAAGCCACAAGTGAAGGGAGGAGCCAGGGAGGGAGGTGAACCCTTCCAGGCCACGCCCCCAGTGGCCCACCTTCCTGATTTGGCCCCGCCTCCTAATGGTCCCCACCACCCAGTCACCTCCCAGACCTGAACATGTGAGTTTTTGGGGATATCCTGGATCTGAACCATATCTGTCACTCGGGAATATTTGCTTTGGCTGCAGCAGGATTAAAACGTGGGCCTAACCCCCAATGACTGTGCCCTGTGGCCCCTCCAGCTGACACTGCCCTGCCTCCATGCCCCCATTACTGTGACTGTTCTAAAAAGAAGTCTGCACAGTGTGGCAAACCATGTGCTTGGCCTGCTCCTGCTCTTGTGAGCAGTGCCCCTCACACCCTCAGTGCTGCAGCGCAGGTCCCAGGACAGCCTCACCCAGCTGCTGCTGCCTGTGTGTGGTTCTCATCTCAGGCACAGGGGGCCGAGCGGGCTTCACTAAGAAGAGCTGGTAACCTTGGGGGCAGTGAGCCCTGCAGCGGTCCAGAGACCAGTGGTGGAGTCCAGTGACCACTGGCAGAGACCCATGGCTGCTGTGGCAGAGCCTGGCGGTGACTGGCAGTGATCATCAGTGACCCATAGAGAGCTCCACAGGGCCGCAGAAACTGCTGAAAGAGCTCTAGAGAGCTGCCAAGGGGGCTGTGAGCCTCAGCTGCTGAGGATCCTCCATGAGCTGTGGTGCTGAGAGCCATAAACTGAGGGCTGAGATCCACCAGCACTCGAAGCCTGGAGCGTCTAACATCAAGGAGACTGCACTTTGCCAATTTGTGATTTCTCTCTGAATGAGCAAAGAACCTTGGGCAAGTTGGTGGCAGGGTGACCTGCCCAGCCGCCTGCATGAGAGTGGCAATGGCAGGTCCACATGCCACATGACTAAGATGCTCCTCTGTGCGTAGCCAGATGTGTGTGCATGCACACATGGTAGATGGGCAGTCTGCAGCACACTGCAGTGATGGGCTGGCTCCCAGCTGTGTGCCCTTCCCAGGCTGTCCTGTCTGTTGGCCACAGCTTCGCCTCCCTTCCCATTGTGGGAAGGGCTGTTAGCCCCACTCACTGGCTCTGCCAGCCTCCCTCATGTGGCCCTAGAGCTGTGGGGTCCTGCCCAGCCTTTGTCTCTTTCTGGCATTTAGGGCCCCCTGCAAGTGTTCCTTTCTCTGCTCACCCAGGTGTCCGACATGGGGCCACTCTTCTGTCCCAGGCCCGCTCAGTTCTTTGCCTTCCCCCACCCCATAGTCCTGCTGCATCCTCCGCTTTGGCTCTGATGCACAGGAGCTGTGGGCTCGGGAGCTCCTGGTTGACCTGAGATGCAGACCCTGGCGTCCCTAAGTCAGCCACGTTCCGGGAGAGGCAGTCTGGTGGAGGGCGCTGTGATTGGGGAGGGTGGCTGTTACCTGGCTGGAGGGCACTGTTACTGAGAGGGCGGCTGTTACCTGGCTGGAGGGCGCTGTTACTGGGAGGGCGGCTGTTACCTGGTGGAGGGCGCTGTGACTGGGAGGGCGGCTGTTACCTGGTTGCTGTCCTCATCAGCTGCATCGCTCCTGTGGCTTTTATCTGGGACGGTGAGTGTGCTGGGAACTGTCCTTGGTGTTCACGGAGCACTTGCATTGGGTGGCTCTGGGCCAGGTCCTCTGTGTACTTCGAGGCCACTTTGCAGAAGGTCACCTGGGATGTGGTAAGTGACTTTCCCACATCCTCACCCAGCCAGTGACAAAGCTGGGACTCTGGCTGGAGCCCACCCGGGAGCCTGAGTTCCTCTCAGGCATTATAGAGATGGTTCATTTCCATCCTGCCATAGGGACAAGATATGGATTGATGTGAGTTAATGTAAAGCCCTCAGCTCTTCCTGGCAGTGCTTTCTGAGATGGGCGCTGGGAGCAGCTGCTGTGTGTCCTTGGGCAGAGAGGGCTTGTGGCCTGGCTGGCGCACATGCCACTGTGGATGGGCCACCTCTGTCCCAGTCAGGCTGGGGGCGTGTGTGGGGTTTAGTGCCTGTCCTCCAGGCTGCACTCCAGAGCGGGTGGTGGGTGGCCTTGCTGTGGGTACACAGCACCCCACATGGTGTCTGTGCCACCTGACGCTCCCCTGGAGCCCCTTCCCGGCTCAGCACTGAACACCCAGATCTTCGCTGGGCTAGATGGCTACGTCTGAGCCTGACCCCGAGCTGCGGAGCCAGACCTGGTGTCCTAAGGGTGGATAACCAGGGCCTGAGGGTGCCATTTTGTACTGCTCTTATCACTCAACAAGGGCCTTCTGGGAAGCTGAGCCCTCCTGTGAGACCTGTCCTCCTGTGTCAGGCATGAGGAGAGGTCCCTCAAAGCCTCATGTGCTCATAGGTGGGGCTTTTGGGAGTGACTGGATCTTGAGTGTGTGACGCTGAATTAGGACATGGGGTAGCTGGATCAGTATCCTAACTGGATTAGCACATTCTGGGTGGTCTGGTTGGATTTACTGAAGACAGAGACCTACACTCGGTGTGAGTGGGTGGAATAAAAAGGGAATGTAGGAGCCAGGCGTGGTGGTGCACACCTGGAATCCCAGTACTTGGGAGGCTGAGGCAGGAGGATTGCTGTGAGTTAAGAGGCTAGCCTGGGCTACATACAGGAGTCCAAGGCCAGCATAAAGTATACAGTCAGAACCTGTCTCAAAAAAAACCCAAACCAAAACAAACCCCAGGAAATGTAGGAAGGAAGGCTGTTGCTGCTGGCTTCGTCCTGCCTGCCCTGCCACGGACTGTGTCTTCACTGTGATGATCCTCTGCTGTGCCACCTTACCTTGCAGTCAGCTGACTATGCACCAAAACCTCTACAAACTGTGAGCCACATAAACCTTTCAGAAAAATTACCTTTCCTACTTGTGGGTGTTGGGTGTTTTGTCTCAGCAACGAAAACATAACTAAGACTGCATGACAGCTGGGATGAGGCTTGTTTGACTCGGGTCCAGGGTGGATTTGTGGGTTTTCACGGAGCTCCCCGCTCTGTGAATTGAGGGGCAGCCCCTGCCTCTACGGCTCCGGGATTCTGAAGCAGGCCTGCTGGTTGCAGGAGAGGACTCTTGATGGGTGGAGAGCAGCAGGGGTCACGGCTGTCTGTTCACCAGCTGCCGGAGTCCATGTGCTGCACACCGGGTCCTGAGCTGGCTCTCTCCTTATCCTAGTCCAAAGAGACACCACACCCTCCCCTACAGGTCACATGGAGTGGGTTTATTACTCACAGACAGGCGGCAAGGGACAGAAGTTGTTTCTGACCCACTGTGGGCCCATTCCCCAAGGTTCAGAAGGAAAGCTGCTGCAGGCGGTGGGGTCTCTGCTGGGAGGGAGACCAGAAGGGCAGCCTGCTTTGGGTGACCTGCCCTGGACCATGCAGCTTACTGGGCACAGCTCTAGAAGACATTTCTGTTTTTTCTGGGGACAGAATAGCAAAGCCCAGGCTGTCATGGGGAGCTCTCCACTAACTCAAGATGCTAGTTCCAGGAGGGCAGGGCCAGAGTCCAGGGAGTTTTGGGCAACCCTCCTCATGCCCAGCATGTGCTGTGGTTATTGTTGAGAAATGCGTGCCAGAAACGGGGGAACTGGGTCAGCCTGAGGCCACCTGGACCTGCAGGGACACAGGCTGACAGCTCTGGTGGGGAGCTGTGAGCACTTATCTGAGTGTGTGAACTGTGCCTCAGCTCCGCCCACCAGGTCCCACCAGACCTGACCAGACCAGCTATCCTGAGTTCCAGGAGGAAGTGGCTAGCCATCGTGGCAGCAGCTCAATCAGAATGTGCTGGGCTGTGCTCACTGTGGGCCAGGGTCAAGGCTCAGCCCCACATCCTGGCTTACAGGCACAGGGAGGCTGGGGGCATGGTGAGGGGCCCAGCAGAAGCCATGGTGAAGGCCTGAGTGAGGAGGACCCTCCCACCTCTGTCTCCTGCCAGTCTCCCTGCAGCATCCCGGAGCAGGGTACAGGAGATGGGCAGACGAGGCCACCAATAAGCCAGACAGACAGCAGGGCCATCCCTTGTGACCAGATAAAGGTGGTGGATGGTGTCAGTGCCCCCAGCTCAGTGGGGCCTTGGCCTGTGGATGAGGCCCACCTTGGGGAGGCCTGAGAACCCCAAGCCCTGAGGGGATGGGTGGGTGGTGGGGACCCACAGGAGGGCCTAGATCAGTGTGTGGAGGCTGTGAGTAGTTCTGGCCCTGAGGATCTGTCCTGTCTCAGTGGTCAGGTCTTGATGGCCAGGCATGGCACGGGCAGCTGTTCTTGTGTTGGGGTTGAAGGTCAGCTGGCAGCATGAGGGCAGAGTTTGGACGTCTCCAGAGGCCTTGCGTAGCTTCGTGATGGCTTGGATTTTGATGCTGGGGTGTAGAGTCCAAGGCTTTATTGGAAAGGGAGGCCAGGAGAAGATGGGGCCCAGGGCAGCCCCTCAGGTACCCTGTCCTCTCCACCCCTCCAGCCTTTGTCCCCCTGAAGCCCACATGTGGCCACCATCTCTGGGATCTGGCATGCTGGGGTCTCTGTTGCGGGGCGTGGGGCTGTGGGTGGCACAGGGCTGGTCACACCCAGTGGCTTGTCTCAGGGACTGGTGTTCAGAAGCCAGTCCACATCCCAGGGACAGCTGCTGGGGGAAGGGCTGGGCCCTGGAGACTGCCAGGCTTCACTCATTACTGGGCTTACCCAGGGCTGGGGGCGTCCTCTCAGGTCTGCTGTGCCGCCTGTCCTACCATATGTCCACCCTCCTGTCGTGCCACCTGCCCACTGCTCTCCTCCCCCAGCAGCGTGGCCAAGTCTGTGATGCTACCACACGGGCGACACAGCACATCCTTCCAAGGTCACATTGGGAAGCAGGAGAGTGAACAGGATCTAGGCCTGGTGCTCTTACCCCTCTTGAGGGTCTCAGTGCCCTGGAGTGAGGCCTGGCTCTATGGTGTCCGGTGTGGGAGCCAGGCCATCCGTTGCCTTTATGAGCTTCTTTCTGGTTGCTTGGGTTGAAGGCACACGGGCCATCTTGCAGATGGCCATAGTGAGCAGTGCTCTGTTTGGGCTGCACCCTGGTCCCTCCTGGGCAGCTCATGGTGGCCACCAGTGCTGTGCATGCTGGACAGTCCTGGAAATTGCTGGGGACACTGCAGGTCATCCCATGTCCCGTCCGTATTTGAAGCTGCCTCTGAATCTGCACGCTGCACAGGGACCGGCTGTGCATGGACAACAACCTAGCGCCGAGCCTGCAGGATCTGGGCAGCCCAGTTGGCTCTGCAGCAGTGAACATACAGCTGCTTTGGCACTGTGTGGCGTTGCTTCTGCCTTCCACGATGGTGCTTGGTTGGAGCCATCGCCTCTGACTAAACGCTTTTTTCTCCAGTCTTATTCTTGTCTCCTTTTAATGTAAAAACTTCCACTGTTATGAATTTATCTTGAGATTGTATTTTCATGGCATGATTAAAAGACATTCCTTGAGCTGGGCAGCTGGGTTGTGGTGGTGCACACCCATAATCCTAGCCTTTGGGACACTGAGGCAGGAGGATCATGAGGTCAAGGCCAGCCTGAACTGCATAGTGAGACCCTCTCTTTGAAAAAAAAAAAAAGAAAAATCCTATTGGGTTCCAGTTATTTTACAGTATTTAGCTCACAAATTTTAGTAGACCTAAATCTTCTCAATCTGTTCCATTTGTCATGAAAATTTTACTTGAGAACATTAAAACTTTAATACTTAATGTTAAAATGTTAGTGAGTAGGCTGACATGAGCCCCTTGTGTGGCCAGTGCTCCTCGCACTCCTCAGTCCCGGCGTGCGTCCCCAGCAGGCAGCTGAGCCCCTCGCAGATCGTGCTAGTTCTTTTTTTTTTTTTTTAATGCTTAGATTTTATTTTCCTCATGAAAACACAACATTAGCATGAGCCCACTATGGAATATCAACTCTTTTCTCTATTATGACTTTTGTAGAAATGTCTCTTTTCAAAAGCTAAGGCTCTCTTCCTCTATACAGCATGAATCTGTTCAGATTATTCCTCATATAAAGTACATTTAAATAGTAAATGACTCCTGAATTTGATTTTGGATTTTAAAAACTTTTTTTCTTCCATTGACAGTTTAACTGTTTGCCCTGTAGTGATTACTTTTGAGTTTGTATTTCATAGTTGAACTTTTTTTTTTTATTTTAAAGACAAAAGAATGGAGACATATGAACCAGAAAAGCCATAAACAATACAGAAAATACAAAGTTATACAGAATATAGTAGGGAATTAGCACTGGATGTTGTATTACATAGTTATCTTCACATTAGTTAACACAAAAACATTAAAGGAAATACCAAATTATAGAGAAGACAGTAGGGACTTTGCACTGGATGCTGTATAATATAAAGTTATCTTCACTTCCGTTAATATAAAAATGATTGAGGAAATACAGAATTATAGAGAACATAGAAGGGAATTAGCTCTGGATGCCGTCCTACATAATGTTACCTTCATCTTTGTTACTCAGTTACACAGATGATGGCCCATTTGATCATTCAATTTTTCTCCTCCCTCATCTCCGTTGCCCTTCCACTCAGTCAGTCATCTTCCCTGTGGTAATAACTGTACTCCTGGGTTTATCTATGCCCCTGGACTCTCGCCTTGGGAAGACATATAGCTGCCTCAGACTATACTATAGCATACATGGGTGTATACAAACTGCCATGGTTGGAAGTGGGAAAGCACATATGCTCACGGTGGACCGCCCAGCTCCACCCTGTTGTCGTGCTATGGGTGGGGGCAGGTCCAGTCCATGAGGTGCCCTGAGTGGGGCCCTCAGCGGAGCAGCCACAGGGCCCACTGCGGAGCAGCAGAGGAGCAGCCGCAAGCAGCCGCGGGGCCCACAGTGGAGCAGCCGCAGGGCCCACTGCGGCACAGTCGCGGGGCCCTCAGTGGAGCAGCCGCGGGGCACGCGCCCCCATCGGGGCGCCCTCTGTGACCCTTTTGGCTCTGTCCCGTTGCCTTGATGCCAGAGGCCCTTTCTTCTCCTCCCACATCCTCCTGATCTCCAGCATTACCGTTCCCCACCCCTTGCAGCTGGGCAATGAGTCTCCGAAGCTGAAGCTGCGAATGCCGAAACGAGGGCGTGGGCCAAGGGTGTGCTTGGAGCAGCGACCTCCTCCCTCTCCCTCTCGTCTCCCTCCGACTGCGCCATGGCAGATCTGCGATCCCCTCCTCCAGAGGAGGTTCTGCTTAGACTTTCCGAGGGTTTCAGTTCCCATTTCAGATCCCTCTCGAGTTCAGGATATCCACCTCTTTCCTCTCTGTCCTTCACATGTTGCCACACTGCTATGTCTGAGTGGCATTCCTCCGGGAGGTTCTCTCTCTGCTGCCTACCCGGTCGCCATGGGTTCATGTAAGGTTCATATATGCAGATCCCATTGCTGTCAGGAACAGGTGGTGATTGTGCAGGCCGCCGAGGCTCAAGGTGCTCACAGAGGGCATTCAGGGTAGGAGGTGAAGCCCAGTAACTCAGTTCATGCTTCCTGCTTGATGTTGGAGTGAGAAGGGCATGGGGCTGTGTGTGATCCACCTCCATCTGCAGCTCTCTCTTGCTGTTGTGCTCCAGTTCCCGTTTGTTCCTTGGCTGGATCCCTGGGAGTTGCTGTGGCTCTGATGTGGGTGCCGATGCACCCCACCGCTCCCCACTGGCATCCGCCCACAGAGTGGAGAGGCAGGAGACCACAGCCTCGAGGCAGGCATAGAGCTGGGTGTGGAGGGATGTGTACTGGCTGCTCTGGCTCCACCTTGCCTCCCGGTGCTGATTAGGAAGGTTGCTGCAGGGTGGGGACTCCACTTCAGTGGCTGTTGCAACCTCTCATCCTCACACTGGATTTGACCACAGTTCCCAACCACCATTGCCTCTTTTCCTGGCTGCGCCCTCTCCTCTCCAGACCTGGACCAGCTCTTGGAACTCCGCTCTCCCCCGGCCGAGTCGGGAGGCTTCCATGAGCGTGGGTCTCCGAAGCCGAAGCTGCGATTGCTGGAACGAGGGCTTGGGCCAAGAGTGTGTTTGAAGCAGTGGCTTCCTCTTTCTCCGTCTCTTCTCCCTCCGACTGTGCCACGGCGGCCCTCCGATCCTTTCCTCCAGGAGAGGTTTTGCTTGGTCTTTCCTAGGGCTTCAGTTCCCATTTCAGATCCTTCTCGGGTTCAGGGTACACACCTCTCTCCTTTCTGTCTTCATATTGCTATATTCCATTGTCTGGGTGGTAATCCTCTGGGAGGTTCTCTCTCTGCTGCCTACCCGGTCGCCATCTTCCCGGAAGTCTCAGATCGTGCTAGTTCTGTGATGAGCAGGCTGGGCTAATCGCTTGCCTCATATTCTGCATACTTAGAGATGGAAATTTAGTACCCTTGATTTTTTCTGGATTCTGTTAATCAGAACAAATTGAATTTTGTCAGCTTTGTTAATCATTTCCTGGGACCCCTGCCTAGAGGTTTTTTCTTAGACAGTGCCCGCAGGGGGCTCAGGTGGGTGTGACTGACACCTTAATAAACTCATTCTGCTCCCGCCTGTGGCACTGCCAGCAGATGCATGGGACTTGGACTCTTCCATCTGAAATGCCAGTCCTGAGGGGGCTGGGGACTGAGTGCATCCCCAAAATAGAGTAGGTCTTTTTTATTTTAGTTGTTTTCTTTCTGAATATTTCTAACTTCCTCTGCTCAGCTTGTGTACGGCGTGTGTAACCACACCTCTCTAGTTTTGCTAGTGGTCTGCACATGTGTAGGCCTGTTGTAAGGGCTTCCATGTACATCCAGTAAAGCTAAAGGCATTTGCCTGTGTGTGCCTCTGTCAGATCCACAGCATGTGGTGCCCGCAAGGCCCTTCCCAGGGGAAGCGAGGCAGGGTTTGGAACCTGTTCTTATTTGAGGCCACCAAGGAGCCTGTCTGCACTCATGGGTGGGTTTTGGACGCCTTATTGGTGCTGCCCCTTGTCCTCCAAAGCTGTGCATCCTGTGATCCCAGATACCCTCGCTGTTTCCCAACACCAAAGGAACTGCAGATGGTGTCAAAGGTCACTTTAAATGCTCAAGTGTTCAGGCCAAGAGTGGTCACTGGCTGGGCAGGGTCCGCAGGGTCTTTGAGGGAGGCTTGAGCCAGCCCCATATGCAGCTTTTGGAGATCTTGGGTTTCCACCTTTGAGGAGAGTCACTTAGGGGGACTTCCTGAAGATGTCACTGACCTCTATGGGCAGCTGGTCCTTCTTGGTGGACACCACTGTGGCTGAAGGTCTGGACTCTGCTCCCAGGAAACCCACATGGATCTGAGTCTGGGGCTCAGGACAGGCAGCGTCAATGATAGCAACCCATCTGCTTATGGTCCTGGAGGCAGGCAGTCTCCCCTGTGTCTTTCCCTGTCCGTGTCCTCCATCTGCAGATATGCGTGGCTCTGTCTCTTCTTGGGGGGGGGACACTAGTCATATTGAAGAGGACCTGTTCTAATGACCTCCTTCTACTATAGTCACCTCCTCACAGGTCCTCTGCCGAAATACAGTCACATTGTGAGGTCCCAGGGGTTAGGACTATAGTGTATAGGGGTTAGGTCGCGGTTCAGCCCATAATGTTGCAGTGCACATCTGCCCCATATGGTGGGGTGATCTCTGTGCCCAGGGGTATCTCAGCCCCATGAGAACAGTTTGGGGCTCCTGCTGCCTCTGGAGCAGAAGGAGGGGGCCCTGGAGTCACATGTACCCTCTTTTCCAGGTAGGACTCAGCTTTTCTGCAATGGCACCCAGCATCCTGCTGACAAGCTGGAGCCAGAGGGTCCCTTGTAGGCCCATCCCCATAGCTGGCCAGCTGTGCCCATGGGGCATTAACACAGCGGCCCCACAGGGCTCTTGCACTCTCTGTTTTATTGATAGGCTCCTTTCTAGTATTGTCCCTGGGGAAGCCCATCTGGTGGCACCTTCCCTGCTGGGATGGGGTGAGAGATGGGCTGGTGCTGTGGTGCTCAGTGTTTCCTCTGTTGTGCTGATGAGGAACATCCTGCTGGCAGGGTGGTCGTGACATCAGCCGGCCCCACCTAAGGTAAGCGTGAATGGAAGAGCCACACAGCCTCAGCCTTCAGAAAACAAGTGAGAGCCAGCAAGGAGTGAAGGATGCTAGCAAGCCAACAGTTACCAGGGACATTAGCACGGTGCCAGCAGGTGCTGGGCCTTCCTCTGCTGTGACATCCGATTATGCTCCCCTCATGGACACTGAGGACCCAGGAGTGTGCTCTTCGGCCTTTCTGTTGTGGAGATGCAGTACCTGATGCCCACAGTTGAAGGGATGAGAAGGTTATGTGGCTCCAGGGCAGCAGCATCATGGCATAAGGGTGTGGTGGGACAAAGATGCTCAGCTCGTGGTGGCTGGAAACAGCACCAGAGGCGGGTGAGGGGCCAGGTGTGGCTCCCATGGGTAGACCTTATGACCCCCACAGACACACCCTGAAGTGCGCTTTACCAGTCCCTGGGTGCATCCCAAGCCAGCCAGGTAAGGTGACACAGTTAAGGTTAAGCAGCACAGTGAGTCTTCATCCAGCCATGGTGTGCTCTGCTCTGGCCTGAGTGACACAGCTGTCCTCTGTGGACTCCCTTTGGTCACTGGGCTGTGTGGCCATTCCACGAGGGCCCAGCTGTGGCATGAGCAGCACTGCAGGTTGTGGGGTAGAGGATGGGGTGACCTTAACTCTGGGGCTGAGCGACACCATTTGGAACCCAGCCAGCTCCACCCAGCCTTATCCCGGACTGAGCGCATGTGCGCACACATCCACACTGGGCTTGTACACACACAGGCACACTCACACAGTATATGTGCACTTAGCACACACATTCATACGTAGCAAGCATGTACACATGCATGTGCACACACTGTGCATGTTTACCTACTTACACACATGTACACACACACAGTGGCTGTCTGCCAGCCCATCTAGGGCAGAGGAGCGAATGTGGGTTGGCCCAGCCCTGGGGACATTGTGTGTCCCTGGAAGCTCAGCCCCTTCCTTCATCCACATGGGGTGGGTGACAAACGGGACGCGTGGGACGGGCGTGGCTCTCCCACAGTGGGCAACGTGGCTGTCACCGTGTTTCGTGCACCTTCAGGGTTGCTGTGCTTGCTCCCCGGCTGACTGGAGGGAGTGCCCCAGCTGACCCAGGGTTATATTTTATTTCGAGGTCCATGTGCTTGTGGGGAGGTCTTCAGGGACAGGAAGGGAGGATCTTGAGCCATCCTTTGTGCAGGCTGGGTAGCCTGCTCGTGATGCCCTCTTTCTGCAGCAGAGGTTTCGCTTCCTGGAGGTTCAGTATCTGGTGCTCTAAGTTCAGTGCCTGGCCTGGGTACCAGGCCACTTGGCATCCCATCCACCAGGCAGTGTCAAGGATGGGTGACATGCAGGGTGGGGCTTGTTTGTCTTCCTGGCTGCAATTGGACTGTGGGCTTTGGCTTATTTCTGAGAGACGCACTCAGCCATAGCAAGGCCTCAGGCATGGGACTGGGCTCATCGTCCCTGCCCTCCCAGTTCCCTAGACACTGGGCCTGGTGAACTGGGTGCAGGCCCCAGGGACCTCACCATGAACATGGTGTCCTGCGCAGGTGTGCTAGGCCTGCTGCGAACTTGGTGCTACCTGAGAAGGGGCGGGAAGAGGTGACTCTGTCTACTGGTAACCGGGTGCTATCTCAGGCTCCCTTCTTTCTTGGACATGGAACGTCTGGAGGAACCAGCACCCAGCTAGGTGAGCGGAGGTGCCATGAAGCTAGGCTGGCATTTGGGGGCTGTGTCAGAAGCAGAGAGCAAGGCCTCCTTCCTCATTGCTGTGGACGGTGCACCCTCCTGGGCCTGTCCCTGGGAGAGGTCGGAGCCAAGTGCCTCCCGCCTCCCACGCACCGAAGCAGTGTGGGTCCTGCTTTGTCACAGAGTGGCCATGGAGTGGCAGGAACTGAGGCTCATCCTGGATTTGGCAGGAGCCCAGGACATCGGCCCAGCTGTGGAGAGAAGACATTGGTGCCCTGTCAAACCCTCCTCCAGCATCTGCTGAGTCAGCCTGCATGCAGGAGGGGGAGCCGTGTCCTAGGTCTGCTCAGGGGAGCTGCTGATGGCCACGTGTCTACCCAGCCTCCTGGAAAGTCCTGGGAAAGCTCATGTCCCTGTGTGGCCTGCGGCCTAGGAAAAGCTTCTCTGGGACAAGGCCATGTGGAGGGAGGGCACAGGCCAGAGAGCAGGGGAGGCGTGGCTGGCACAGAAACCAACAGTGATGTGAAGAAGTTACATTCTGGCACATAGTCGTAAATGCAGCGTGCACTAGCCTTCTTTGGTAGAGCAGAGTGAGTGGAGGGGTTGCTTTTGTGTGGAGCGTGTAGAACTACTATGAAATTTGTGTCTGGGTGTGGTTGGGTGCAAGTGCCTCTCCTGCATCCTTCCTCTAGATGGTTGTAGAGAAAGAACACCTTCTATGACACCTGTGATCTTTTCCCTGTGTTTCTCTTGCTCCTGGAGTCACAGGTCCAGGGGATGGGCCGTTGGTACCTGGTGCTGTGGGACCTGCACAGGCCCTAGGTGGAGCAGGGGGCCGAGGCCAGCAGGCCCAGTTGAGGAGGGCGGGAAGCCGGGATTTTGTTCTGTATGGTGTTGCCAGACCCAGACCGGAGCCCTTCTGAGTCTAGGGTGAGGGGAGCCCTAAACAGCAGCACTGCCTGGACTGGGGGCTGCCCTGGAAGTGCTGAGAGGTTTCTAGCAAGCAGGGCGGGCAAGCTGCTGGGCACCATCTGCTTCTGTGTCTCAGTGGAGAATGTATTGTCTTGCCCTGGCCACTTCCTTTATTGGTTGTCTTTATCATTTCTGTTCAGATCTGGGAGTTAAGTCTTTCCTAAGAGCTGTTTTGTCACCTTGCTGTCCCTGGCCCTGCTCATCACAGGGGCCCTTGTCTGTTGGGTAAGGACCCTGGGGTCAGGACAGAGCCACATCTGAGAGGTGCCCCCAGCCTTGGTGGCTTGTAGCTCTGCCCTCATTGTGTTTTGAGATATTTCTGCATGCAGGAATTCCTGGCAGAGCTGGCTGCTGCTGGGGGCGGAAGGTTCTGGGCTGAGGACTTGGCCGGGCAGTGACCCTGTGTCCCTTGCGGTCACTCTCACTCACACACCCAGTGTCTGTCTCCCCAGAGGTCCGACCCGCAGCTGCTGGCCCAGTTCTACTATGCCGATGAGGAGCTGAACCAAGTGGCCGCGGAGCTGGACAGCCTGGATGGGCGGAGGGACCCCCAGCGCTGCACACTTCTTGTCAGCCAGTTCCGCTCCTGCCAGGTGAGCGGGGAGTGTGGGACGGAGCGACCTAGCCCTGGTGACCCCCAGGCTGCATCACCTACTCGCACCCTGCGGGGACCTTCTCAGGGTCACCCTTGGCAGTGCTGGGGACACAGACCAAGGAGGTGGGTGGCCAGGGGTAGCATGAGTGGGTACAGGTTTCCTCAGGGACCCAGAGCTGGGAGGCAGTGAGGAGAGCTGGCAGGAAGGACAGGTGCTGGGCAGTGTGTATGGCGCTGGTGGGGTGATATGACTGTACCCCAAGCTGACAAATGATGCCCGAGCCACTGCTGCATAATAAACAGAATCCCTGCAAGCCGCTGCTAAAAATATCTCTGCTGACATCGTTTTCTTCCCATGCGCCAGACGCTCAGGGGCATCTCCAGGAACTTGGAGGGATGGTGCAGGGTTTTGTCAAGTGATCAGCAGGCAATGTCCTTACAAAGATTAGGACCATTTTCTGTGTTTTGCCCATGAAGTCTTTTTCCTTTGTTTGTTTTTGAGACAGGGTCTCACTGTGCAGTCCAGGCTACCCTTGAACTTGCAGTATAGCCCAGGCTGGCCTTGAATTTGAAATCCTTCTGCCTCAGCCTCCTGAGTGCTAAGATTATAGACTGTACAATCACAGCCAGTTCTCACCTTGCCTGTCCCACAAGGGCTTGCTGGATCCTTTGTCCTGGGAGGGGACACTGATGTGTGTTCAATCAATAGGGAGCCCCTGTGGCCTTGAGGGTCCCACCCTCTGTGCCTCCCATAAAGTGGCACACGGGAGCCTGGATTTTGCTCCAGCATGGTCCAATTCAGGGATCACCACCTCCTCCTCTACTTGGCCTGCTCAAAGGGACTCCGCAGTACAAGGGGCTCTGCCCACAATGCCCTAGGCCACTCCAGGCCTGGCCTCCCTGCTCCCAGGAGCTCACATTAGAAACAGTTCCTGCCAAGGTGCTGCCCTCAGAGGGAGGAGCCCCACTCCAAGATCCTGCTGGATGGAAGGACGGCATGGTCTCAAGGGACAGCTCTTGACCCTTTACTTCCGTTTGTGGGGAGCTTGTGCTTATGGACACTGGGCTGATGACAAAGTGCTGTTTTGACTGAGTTTGAGAGTAGCTGGCTGGGAGCTGCTGCCCCTGCTGAGGTCAGGCACAGAAGGATGTCCCTGGAGATGTGCAGCGTGCAGCTGTGAGGGAACACAGCCAGGTCTGGACACATCTTCCCTGTCCCCTGGAGTCTGAGAGAGAGCCGAGGACAAGGAGTCGCCCAGCACCATCTCCCTCTGCTGGCTTGCCAGGGTCACTCTGGTTTCTCTCTTGTGGCCCTCTGTCCTCTGGAACCTCGAGGCCTGGGCCCACTGGATGCTAACTCCCTGTGCCAGCCAGAAGTTCCCCTCTACAGTGTGCTGGGTGCCCCAGGACTTGCCTGGGTGTCTTTCTGGAAGTCCCGCAGTGATTATTGACACACACTCTGTGTGGGACATTGTGCCAGGCACTGGGGACTTTTCTGTGTGTAAAATGAGACCCTGCCTAGGCAGCCGGGGCTGGGATGGACAGGCAGGGTGCGCAGGGTGTCCGGCTCTGCCCCAGAAGTTACACAACTCTGGCATGCCAGGCTGCCATGCTGAGTCTCAGACCCTGATGCTTTGCCCTTTCCTGGCAGTGCTGGGGATGGGACACAGGACCTTGAACCTGCTAGGCAAGGGCTCTGCCACTGAGCTGCACCCCAGCCCCTTTAACTGTGATGCCCCTGCCTCAGGCTCCTGAGTAGCTGGGATTATGGGTGTGCCTGGCTGACCTGTGACCCTAAACACTGGTTGGAGTTTATTGAGCTCTGTTGCTATTATTGTCACTATTTGCTCTTGAGTTTATTGAATGGTGAGAAGGCGCCTTCCTACCCAAGAACCTTTTAGAGAGAAAAGACCGTCGCACCGCTTCATGCCGGCTGGGCCTTACTTACTGTTTGTGTTGTTAGGGCTTCGTTAGCGTTATGTCCTGTGGCTGCAGCCTGCCCTTCAGTATTAGTGCACAGATTTCTTGTGCTAGAAGGATTGTGTCTCCTCACTCACGATGACTTCTCAGATCTCTTTCCCAAGAAGCATGAAACTCAGGTCTGAGGGCAGAAGGGAGCCCTGCTGAGCCTGGGATGGCTCTCCAGAGGTGCCACATGCACAAATTCAGAGCACTGTTGAGATTCAGAATCACGGAGGGCATGAGAACCAATCAGGGCCATCTTTCTGGAGAGTGGTTTGGCAGCACCTAATCAGAGCCTGGGGACCTTCTAAATATCAGGGGTTCCTGAGGAAATGACCCCCAACTTAGAGCTATGCACGCTACGGCGATGGCAGCATTATCCCATGGAGAAGTAGGAGTGGAAGTGTCCCGAGCGGAGGCTGGCAGCCTGCAGGTCTCCAGCGACAGCTGGGCTGGGAGAGTCTCAGTGACTCTGTCCACAGACGACAGCAGCACAACACAAAGTCTGGTGCTCACAAAGTTCCGACTACAGCCAGGAGCAGGCCAGCGGGGGATGGGAATAAGAATGGGAAGGAAATAGGTCCAGCGGGTGGGCTGTTTCCACTACGGGCACTTTCTCTGCTTCCGCACTTTCCCGTTATTTTCCAACTCCTGTGACATTAGTCATTTTGTACATAGTCATTTTGTATTACAATGACAATATATTAGTCATTTTTTATTTCAAAAAATTAGGAGAAATCGTGAAGCGTGCAGTGTTCTGTCATTCCATGGAATCAAAGTCGATGTCTAGAGAGTAGGACAGTTTTAAAGAAAAGGAGGATGGGATTTGGGCTGCTGCTGTGTTTTGTGTTTGGGGCAGCAGGAAGTAAAACAACTTTGAAGAGTCTCTCAAACAGCCTCACTGTGTATGGAGGCTGGAGGAACAGAGCGTTTTGCAAACTTTAGCCCACTCTGTCCCCTGGACGGCCCCAGACAGGGGTTTCCGTTTTGCAGACAGGACCACAGTGATGGGAGGAGTGGGTGGCCCTCGCCCAGGCAGCACATGGGGCCAGAGTCAGGACCCCCCACCCCCGTGGGGGTGGGTGACGGGGCTGCCACCTGGGTAACCAAGGCTGTAGGACTCCTGCCTCGTGCCTGGGCAATCTCCCAGGATCAACACCTGCGTGAACTCAGAATGCTGCAACAGCACTGTGTTCTAGAGAGCACACTGGTGTTGCCCTGCAGAGCGAAGAGCCCTGGAGTCTCCTCCACTCTGCATGTCCTGGCGTGTGCGCATCTTCCCTAGACATCCTACAGCAAACACGACTGTGTGCTCTGCTGCCGTGCACATTTCCCACGAGACTTAACAGTCACCAGCTGGGTGGTGAACGCTCGGTCTCCATTCTCTTTCAGGATAACGTGCTAAACATCATCAACCAGATCATGGACGAGTGCATCCCTCAGGACCGGGCCTCCCGGGACTTCTGTGTCAAGTTCCCCGAGGAGATCCGGCACGACAACCTGGCTGGCCAGCTGTGGTTCGGTGCTGAGGTAGCTTATATGGCGTAGTCTGAGCCTGTGAGGTCACAGTGCCCCTAGGAGGGCTGGGGAAGCCAGGAACCTGTGCCCCAAGCTGGTGGGAGTGAAGCTTCCCATAGATTCTTAGGAGGTTCTTAGGGCCCCAGACACCCAGGACCCACGCGTGGTTCTTAGCAGCAGTAACACCATTGTCAAGGATAGGAGTTCCAGCGGGGACTGGTGGTACACCCCTGTCACCTCAGCTACTCAGGAGGCTGAGGCAGGAGGATCGAAAGTTGAAGCCCAGCCTGGGCAACTTAGTGAGACCCTGTCTCAAAATAAAAATAGAATTTAAAAAAGGACTAGGGATGGAGCTCTGTGATAGAGCACTTGCCTAGCACATTCGAGGCCCTGGGTTCCATTTCTAGCACACACACACACACACACACACACACACACACACTCACACACACACAATCGCAGTTTCCCTCCCCCACGTATGGCAATGGTGATGGTATGTGGGTTCTATTTCTAGTGTGCGCATGTGCGTACCCACATACACACACACACACACAGACCCTACACACACACACACACACACACACACACACACACACACACAAAATGGCAGTTTCCCTCCCCCACTGGTGGCTGTGGTGACAGTATATGGGCTTTCCTTGGCCTTACTCTTGCCACATCTCCCAGAAGCTGGTCTGAGTTTTATCTTCATCTCCCAAAGAGGAAATGGAAGCCCCAAGGGGAGGTGCAGCTGCCTGATGGCAGGACCAGCATCTTCCCAGCCCGGTGACTTCCTGTGACCCGCTCATCCCTTCTCCTTGGCCGTGCAGTCCTGACCTGGGGGCTCTGACTGTGTCCATCAGCTCTGGGCCTCCACGTCCTCCCTGGCCTCCTCTCTGTACTCCTCTGGATCTGCCCGCCCCAGCCCAGTCCCCCCACCTCGCTCCTCTGAACCTGATGCGGGGTGGCCTCCTCCCACCTCTGTGCCCAGCTCTCTGACGGGCCCCAGGCAAAGGGCTGCTGTGAGTGGTACCAGAGGAGGCCGATGCTGCCTGCCACTGGGCTGGGTGTGTGTATGCAGGCTGCAGTCTCCAAGCATGGTGCCCACAGCTCCCCGATGCTCTGGGGAATGAGCACTTTCTTGCTCAGCCACCTAGGAAATCTCTTCTTGTCCTGACTTAATGGGGTTGGGCTGGTGACCATCCAGCCTGTGGACAGGAACCTGTATCTCAGAGGGGCTCCAGGAGCCTGCTGCACTCCACAGCCTGCGAACAGCTGATGAAATTTTGTGTTTGCCACACCCTGGAGCCTGGCAGACGTGGAGTTTTGTGGGTGCAGACGGGCCCCCCAGCCTGCTGGGAACTGATGGCTCTCAGGCCCTCAGCATGGATGTGAAGACCGTCAAGTGTCCCTGAGCCCTGAGTGCACTGACACACCGTGTCTGTGACTTCCCAGCCAGGTGCTCGTGCTCAGGAAGACTGGGCAGCATGCTGTGTCCCACGCCTGGCCTCTGGGAAGTCCTGACTTTGTGACAGTCAACCTTTGGGCAGGACTGGGAGGGACAGGGGTCACATCACAGCCCCCCCTGCACAGAGCCCTGCCCTCCCTGTGTGGCCTGGGGTCCAGGTGGGGACCGTGTTGGTCACAGCAAGGCACGTTGTCATTGCTGCCATGTTTGCTCCGGACTTGAGAGGAACCCTGGAGGGGCCGAGGAGCGGGGACCGCTGAGGCCTGGGTAATGCTGCGCTGGGCCCTGGGGACAGGGCCTCCGGAGAACCTGGTGCCCCTCAGCGCATCCTCTGCCCGCAGTGCCTGGCCGCCGGCTCCATCATCATGAACCGGGAGTTGGAGAGCGTGGCCATGCGGCCGCTGGCCAAGGAGCTGACCCGCAGCCTGGAGGCCGTGCGGGGTGCCCTCCGCGACCAGGCGCTGCGTGACCTCAGCACCTACACGGAGAAGATGCGGGAGGCGCTGAGGCACTTCGATGTCCTGTTCGCCGAGTTCGAGCTCAGGTGACCCTGATGGCCCTGGCAGGTTCCCTGAGTTACAAGAGTCACGGCCTTTGCACTAGGCTCATGTGCCGGTTCTCAGGGGTGAGGGATGGTCCAAACAGATTCCACCGTTTGAGGCACACCTGTAATCCAGCATTCTGGGAGGTTGAGGTAGGAGGATCCCCAGTTTGAGCCCAACCTGAGCAACTTAGTGACTTAATGAGACCTTGTCTCAAAAGTGGGGTGGGATAGGGATGTAGCTCAGTGCAGAGGGCGTGGGTTTAATCCTTAAAAAATCCTGAAAAAAACCAAACTCAACAAACAAACAAAATGAGGAAAACCAGGAGGAGCCCGGCAGGGAGCAGCCTGCAGGGCTTGGTGGCATTGCGGGGGAGCCCTGGTGGCCCCGTGTGGGGTGAGGGGCCTACGGGGAGAGGTGTGGCCAGAGCTGGGCTGCAGTGCAGAGGGCTGTGGTGTTGGGCCCCTGGTCAGACCTGGAGGGGCTCTGGTGCTTTGTGCACCTCTGCCGTGGGGGAGGAAGGGCGGGGCACGCAGTGAGCAGAGCCCGAGCCCCTTGCGCCCTGCAGGCCCCGGCAGGCCCTGTGGAGTGGTTCTCCAGGAAGTGGGAGGGCCAACAGCTGGGCTTTACTTTCTTCTCTTTTTTGGAGCTTCTGACTAGGCTTTTGTGGCAAGCAAGGGTTAGAGTTGGTGGTTTAGAAGGAAAGAAGGCATTCTCCTCGGGACAGCTGGGCAGCAGTCTCAGGGTCCCTGCATCCAGCCAGAGCTCACTCCTGGGCACAGAGCTCTTCATGGCCTGACTCTGCCATGACAGGGCACATGGGGCTGTCTGGTGCTCACATGGACACACTTGCACTCTTGTCCACTTGCTCACCTGTCTGGCTGGGGCCAGGCAGGGGCAGCTGCTCAGCGGCAGGAATGGCTTGGGGTGAGCAGGGCTGTGGGGTCTGAGGCAGCACTGGGCCTGCCCCACAGGAGCTTTGCTTTGAAACATCAGTGCAGAGTCCACAGCTGTGTCTGTGACCCTGACAAAGGTTGGGTCTAAGAGCTCCCTTTGGAGAGGCCCAAGTGGCTCGGAGGCCTGACTCACATTGCTGTGCCTGCAGCTACGTCTCAGCCATGGTGCCTGTGAAGTCCCCCCGGGAGTACTACGTGCAGCAGGAGGTCACCGTGCTGTTCTGCGAGACCGTGGAGAGGTGAGGACCAGCAGGGGCAGCCCTGGCCTGGGCCTCGCTGGAGGTGCCCGGGCTGCTGGCCACCCCACTATTTCCTCTGTGCGGGTGGCAGAGGGCAAAATCTCTCAGCTGATCCCATCTGTCCCACCTCTTCTCTGGTCCCGAGGGATAGTGCTGCTGGTGACTTGTGTGCCGAGGAGGGAGCCTGGCAGGATCGGCCCACAGGCTGGTGCCCCCCTTCCCTCACCTGCCCACCTCCCGGCTCCTCACTGTTACAGCCCACAGTGGGGACTGTGCCGGGCTTCAGGCCTGCTGAGCCTACTTCTGGGTATGACTCATCAGTGTGATCGAAGTCAGTTTTCTGAGTGTGTGTGTGGGCCAAGTCTTCGATTGTGTTTTTCCAGTTTGCTGTGCTGTTACTAAGTTTTGAAATTGGCCAGCATCATGTCACAAGTTTGGTTTTTGACGGGGAGCATTACCAGGAATTGAACTGAGGACCACAGGCGTGCCGGACCGGTGCTGCACTGCTGAACTATCTTCCCAGCCCCAAGTTTGTTATCTTTAAAAGACAAATTATTCACTGCTGGTTCTTTGAGAGGGATTCGCAGTTGCCAGTAAACGATATGACAGGAAGTACTCTTGATCTCGCAGTCACTGGCAGTTGGGCCTGCTCACCAGTGTGGAGAAGCCGCTGCTATGCAGGGAGGGGACAGCAACCCTGTTCCTCAGGATGTGTGCACCTGTGCAGGGAATATTTGTCCGGTGTATATTCTTGGTGCTAGAGTGCTCCGGTGTCCTGGTTAGGCGAAGCTGGCGCCTAGCGGGCTCTGTGGGGTGTTACCGCTGCCCCGCGCACCTCACCTGCTCCTCATACTTCTGCTCCTTTCCTGGGACTGAGGTGGAGCAGGTGGGGGACAGATGGAGACTGCCCTTAACCGCCTCTTCCAAGGCCACCACACAGGGCGGCTCTCCAGCACCAGCCTCTGTGTGGTGAGGGCGCAGCGGGCACGGGCAGGGTGGGCACCTTCTCCTGCCCCTACTTGGGCGCAGCCCTGGATGCACCACTCACTCCCTCCCCCTCTCCCTGGCCAGAGCCCTGGACTGCGGGTACCTCACCCAGGACATGATCGACGACTACGAGCCAGCACTCATGTTCACCATCCCCCGGCTGGCCATCGTGTGGTGAGTGCCCCTCCCGCCTGCCACTGGCCACCCTCACGCCTTGCTGTCATTACCTCCACATCATCGAGGCACAATACCAGTCACCCACAGGTGAAAGGAGGAGAAGTTCTCCTTAGCTCACAGTGTGTAGAGGCTTCAGGCCATAGTCAGCTGGCTGCCAGGCAGGGAAGCATGGCAGAGCGGTGCCACAGAAGAGAAACAGTCCATGGCAGGGCAAGAAGCAGCAGCCATCAAGAGAGGATGAGGGATGTGTACCCTGCAGGCCTCACCCACAGTGACCCCCCCCCAGCCAGGCCTCCCCTCCCAACATCACACCCACGGTGCAGTCACCTCCCCAGAGCCTCACCTGTGAGTGAGAAGCCATAACACGCCCCAGCCCTCAGCTTTCCAGAGCAGTCACTAGACGGGCCATTGGCCTCCCCAGCAGACACGGAGCTGAGTATCTACAGCACCTCCTACCTAACTTTGAGTGGGCGGGGGCAAGGTGGCTGGACCCTCGTCACCTGCCGTGGGATGGGGCGATGGACAGCAGCTCACTGGTCACAGACACTGCCCTCCACACAAGGCCACTTGGGGCTCCCCCCAGGGTAGAGTGACATGCAGGGGCTCTGCAGTGACAGGAGGACAAGGTGCCTCTGGTAGATTTGGCTCTTTCTTGGGCTGGTGGGGAGGTGACCACCAGGTGGGCTACGCGTGCTTGCTGCAGGGCTGCTGGGTGAGGAGTCTTCCTGCTGGCAAGGGTCAGCAGATGCAGGGAGAGCAAGAGCTCACTGGCAGCCTTCATGGCCTGTGGGGCCCAGAGGCAAGGCAGCCTCTGGACTGGGGCCTTCATAGCTGAGGCCAGAAGCACTGAGGCACCTGTGGAACATTTCCGAGGCAGAGCATAGGTGTCTTGGGCTTGTTCCCTGCTGCTCACCCCTGACTCTGGACAGCGACCTGCTTCCCTGCTGCCAGGTAGGGTCACTGAGGAAGAGACTTGAGGGGCCCTCTGGCCTCATGGCCAGGAGAGTGGCCCCGTGGGCAGCTGCCTTGCAGCTATAGAGCTGGCAGGGTGGGGCGGGGAGTCCAGGACAGATAGCCACAGGAGGTGTGGACATCTGCAGTGTGGCCGGGAAGTGTGTGGTAGACACTAGACCAGGAGAGGAGCCCCCGGGGCACAGGCACACCGGTGCTGGGCCAAGCGGCCCCGCTGTGGGAAGGGAGATGTGTGGGGGTGCATGCAGGTGGGGTAGTGGGGTAGCACAGTTCCGTGTTCCGTCTGCACAGGATGGAGGAGCCTCCCCCTGCAGAGGGACAGGTGGAGCTGGGGAGCACCCAGTGCCCTGGCCAGGCTGTCTGGCTGTCCGTGTCCTCAGGCCCCTTCTGGGACATCTCTGGGATGTCCCCTTGGCACTGTTTAACTCAGTGCTTTTCTGGAATCTCTTAATGGCTCAGTGTCTCCTCCTCTCCCTCTTTCCTCAGAGTTTTGTTCCTCCCTCACGGGCAGGCCAGGTCCTGGCCCACGGAGGGGCCACAGGAGTCACTTTAAATCTTACTAATCGGTAGCATTTGGGAATTTCCCTTCACCTGAGGGTGTTGAGCTGGAGGACCGGGGTCCCTGTGGCCAGCATGAAGTGGCTTCGAGTGCTGGGTGCTGGGGGTGCAGGCAGGGTTCCACCCTGGCTCCCAGAGCCCTTTGATGGCCTGTGACTCTGCTCTGTGGTTTTCATCCCAGGAGAAGGCCTTGGTGTGGCCAGACGCATTTTGATGGACTTGGTGAGACGATTTGGTCCTTACCTCATCTCTCTGTTTGAAAACAAAGCGCAGAGCCCTTTGGAGCAGAGCCTGTCTTGTCAGCAGGACCAGGTTGGGGAGTCTTCAGGGGCCCTGCACCTGGGGGACTGGCACAGCCCTGGGGAGGTGGGGTCCTGTTCCTCCTCCTGACAGCCCCCTCACAGGTTCCTTGGGGGCACAGAATCCCGCATTCGCCTCACCCCTCATGCACTGTGGCCCAGCATTGGAGGCTGCCTTCCTCAGAGTCTGCAGCACCAACCTCTGTCCTGGGCCTTTGTGTCCATGGTAGCTGCACTGACCCTTCAGGCTCTGCCTGCTGCCTTCCCAGCTAAGTGTGGCCCCAGGGTGCCCCAGGCTGTGCCTAGGCAGCATCGGTTTTGAAATAACTGGGCATCAGACGACCCTGGCACACAGTGTTCTTGGTGTCCCACTGTGCACAGCTTGTCACCTCCCCTCGCTGTCCATGCCTGAGAACAGGCTGCATGGGAGAGAATCCAGGTCTCCCTGACTGTGCCATCCTCACCCACAGACGTACAGCACCCTTTCCACATCTGCATCTTCTCTACCATCAGACACGCATGCTCTGGGGACACCACTGCTTCCTGTTTCTGTAGGTTTGCCTGTCCAGGCCCCTTGAGTCAGTGGGGTTTGTATTACGTGTGCGTCTCCCCCTTTGCCTGCCAGTGTGCCCTTGGGCCTGGAGTCTGGCAGCACGCGGCCTGCTGCAGAATTTTGCTACATTGGTCTCAAAGGGCATAAGTATATATTTACAAAGATTATTCCTAAATACTTACTTGTAACCAAAAAAGTTTGAAAGAGATGAATATCCAGAATTACGGGATTGATCTAAAAATCATACTCTATCCCAGTTACGGTGAAACTTTTAGAGCTTTCAATGATAGAAATAGCCTGCTGCAGCATGTGTGCCATACACTTACACCTCTGGTCTAGCCAGGGAAGCGATTTTAGAGAAAATTTCAAATGTCATGTAAAACATTCCCAATGTGTTAATACAAAAAGTTGTTACCAAGTACTATGTATTTACTTTACAAAATTATAAAATTTGTTAATGTGACAGATAAAACTTATGTAAACAAAAAGCTAAGTAATACTGTTTTATTATTGTGATGAAATATGCATAACATGATTTATCATTTTAACCCCATCTGAGTGTACCATTCAGTGTCATTAAGAACAGTTAGAGCCGGGCATGGTGACACACACCTATAATCTCAGCACTTGGGAGGCTGAGGCAGGAATATTGTTGCGAGTTTGAGGCCAACCTGGGCTACAAAGTGAGCTCAAGGCCAGCCTGAACTGCATAGCGAGACCTGGTCTCAAAAAGACCAAAAAAGAAAAAAAGAATAGTCAGATCTTGTATAGCCATCACTGCCATCCACTTCCATCCTAAACTGAAACTATCTGCATTAATCATTGACTTCCCATCCTCCCGTCCCACCACACTGCCTTGTGTCTCTGTGGATTTGACTGCTCGAGGGACCTCCTCAAGAGGAATCACACAGGACTTGTCCTTAATGACCAAATTATTTCACTTGCTATAATGTCAGGGTTCACCCATGGAATTATGAAATTTTGCAAATATCAAACTTTCCTTTTTTACAGGCTGACTAATATTCCAATGTATGCAATTAAATGTCATTTAATATGGGACTTGAAGTAGTACTGGAAAGAATACCTAGGGATAAATGTCACCAAAGAGTTGAAAAGACATGAATGCTTAAAGTCACAAAATGCTGCTGAAAAAAAAAATTTAAAAAGCTCTACTAAAATGGAAAGAAATCCCATGTTCATGGATTGAAAGACAGTATCTTGCGATGGTAACATGGCCCGAAGTGATCTGTGGTCACTGAATCTCCTATTAAAGCCCCCTACCTTCCTTTATGTAAATGAGAAAGCTGGTCCTCAAATCCATGTGGAACAGCAGTGGGCCCTGAATAGGCAAAACAGGATTGAAGAAGGAAAACAGTGTTGGAGGACTCATGCATGCTGAGTTTGAAACCTACAAATCACTATAGTACTCTGAAAAAGGAGATTGAAGAGGGTAACAGAAATTGAAAGCTATCCCTTGCTCGTGGGTAGAAAGAACCAGTACAGTGAAAATAGCCATACTTCCAAAACTGTCATACAGATTTAATGTGATTCCAATCAAAATTCTATTAGCATGTATCACAGAATTAGAGAAAACAATCCTAAAATTCATTTGGAACCAGAAGAGACTTAGAATAGCAAAGGCAATTCTGGGCAACAAAGGTAAGGCAGGGGGCATCACAATCCTTGACTTGAAATTATACTAGAAAGCTATTGTGATAAAAGCAGTGTGATACTGGCAAAAAACAGATCCGAGGATTAATGGAACAGAGTGGAAGATACAGGAACAACTCCAGACATACTCATCCACTTTATCTTTGACAAACATGCCGCAGACATCCACTGGAAGATAGATAACCTCTAATCAACAGTGCTGGAAAATAGGCTGAAGATTAAAATTGGATCTAAATCTTTCACCATGCACTTAAAGTCACAGTGGATCAAAGATGTAAATATAACAGAAACAGTAAATCTGCTGGAAGACAGAATAGGTAGAACTCTTGAAGATGTTGGTGTAGGCAAAGATGTTATGAACAAAACCCCAGTTGCACAGGAACTGTCACAAAGAATCAACAACTGGGATCTCTATTAAAAAGCTTTTGCACAGCAAGAGTGAAGAGGCAACCCACAGTGTGGAAAAAAGTTTTCTAGCTGTTCCTCAAACAAAGGATTACTATCAAGAACATGTAAAGAATGAAAGAAATCAGACCTCCATATTTAAAAACCCAATCCAAAAATGGGCATCTGAGATGAATATACACTTCTCAGATGAAGTACGAACAGCAAATAAATATATGAAAAAATATTCAACATCACTGGTCATTTGAGAAATGCAAATTAAAACAACACTGAGATTCCATCTCACCCCAGAAAGAATGGCTGTTAGGAAGAAATCAACCAATAACAAATGCTGGTGGGCTGTGGGCGAAAAGGAAGACTTCTCCACTGTTGGTGGGAGTGTAGACTGGTACAACTGCAATTGTAAATAGAAATACCAAAATGACACCCAGGATTTGGAGGCAGATTTATTTATGCCTATGGGAACTGATCAGGACCATTCCCAGAATATCAGGCCCTGATCTCTGGTGGTCTAGGGCTTCTATGGGATAAGCAAGCAGGAAGTGCAGAGGCAGAATGGCTTGTCCATTGGGGATTGGTTTATACAATGTGCATCATAGTGACCAGCTGTTTCTAAGAAACAGGAGCAACTGGATCTGGAGCAGGAACTATTACCTGGGCAACTAAGAAACTCAAATGTCCTGGCTGGGGGGCATTTCTTGTTACATTTCCCCTCTCTTTTAGTTTCCCCGGCTAATCTCTTGTGGGCATAGTACATGTGATCTTCTGAGACAAGGCCCAACTAGAAGTAGTAACATTAGGGTTGGCATTAATCCCAGCCAAGCTTCCTAAGTTTGTCTTGTTAGTCTTGTTACGGTTTTTCCTATGTTGTCTTTAGGAAGAGGCATAATTTAGGCCTGCTTGTTCTGTAACATTACTCTGGCAAGGTAGTGAGGGAGTGGATCTAGTCTAGGAGAGTGTCCAATGTGCCTTGGACACTCATCACATCTTGCTCAAGTGTTTGATTGTTTTATTCTCTTGGGGCAACCATCCATAGAGTTTAAGTAAAAAAATTTAGCAGGCAGGGGCAGGGAAGCAAGGACTGGGGTAAGCAACCTAAAAAGACCCAAAAATCAAGGGGAGCAATCCTATGAACCATGTCCTCGGGCTTCAGCTGTACATGAATTGGTCAGTGTCCAGAGTGACCTGAGCCGGGTCTTGAGTATGACGTCGTCTCTTCAGTGAGCTGTCTGGTCCAGGTAAATGTTTCAGCAGGTCTAAGGCTGGATTTCTGAAACCTGTAGAGGTAGTTACTATGTACCTGGGCTACATGCGTATGAGTTACAAGCTGTTTTTTAACTTTTCTAGAGCTTTGTGGCCTGTATGCTGTATGTAGTTTTTATTTAATCTAGTTTTTAGGTACCTGTGCTACAAGTGCAGGCCCATTGTCACTGCCAATGATCAAGGGTAGGCTATGTCTAGGGATGATTTTATTTTTTAATAGCAGGACCCTACAGACCTTCATTGCCTCCCCAGTAGGGGTAGGGAAGGGGAGATTGAGGCTGGTGACACAGACACTGAAGCCTGAGCTGGCTGCAGGGGTACGGGTGCCAGCCTAGAAGCTTGAGCTTGTGTTTTTGCATAAGAGTCCTTGGTACTGGGTGAGGTCCAGCACAGCATATGGCACCTAAAGAATTGAGTCTTGGCCTAAGATGAGCTTGTTAGCTTTCTTGATCAGAGGAACAGCAGCTATTAGAGCATGGAGGCAAAGGGGGAGGCAGCCTTTAATGATTGCATCCAAGTATTGGCACAGGTAGGCCACTGGGCTCTCCCAGGGGTTGACAGTCTGAGTACACATCATTGTTTTTGTGAACCGAAGGATCTAGAAGTTATAGAAGCCAAAAGCTCCAGGAAACTTGTGAAGTTTCTTTCTTGTAACCAGTTTCTGCCAGATATTGTAGCAGAGCTTTTGTGTCTTTCCAGTACACAGTTTGAGTGTCAATCAGAAGTGCTTTTTCAAAGAGGAAACAATTATTTGAACTTCTAGGAGGTGGAATCCAGGTCACTTAAAATTTGAGTCCACAGCTGGGGTCTTTGTGAAGAGGGGCTGGCTGACAGGAGCCAACCAAAGGCAGAAGAAGGCGTTGTTTAGGCCCAGGCAGGTGTACCAGCATGCTGTGGGTGGCAGAAGGCTGAGGCAGTGTATGTGGAGGGCAATTGTGGCATCTTTGGCAGCTCAGAGACCCTGAATTGGCCTTACAGGCAGGGGAGATATATTTTAGCAGTTTGACTGTTTATACTGTTTGCTTGACGAACCTGAATGGAGCTGGGACAGAGAAGCCTTGGAGAAAAGGTGCTGATGGCTTGGCCAAATCTGTTGTTAAAGCCTCCCGGAAAATAGTGGGAGAGTTCTTAACCCTTTGTGGCAATTGATCTTGCCTGGCCAGTGTGTGGCTAGATGCCTATTTGTGCTTTCTGTGACATGTGCTGGCAATGGGGGTCACGGTGGGGTGGCCTGGTTGATGTCCAGGCCCGGAGGCGAGTCTTTGATCCATGGCTTTGGGAGGGGAGTTCTCAGAACCTCAGGAGTGCGGTTATCTGTCTCAGGCTGATGCAGGCATCATTTTCCTCTCAGGAAGCAGACCAAGTTGAGTGCAGGGTTAGATGAGAGGGAGGCTGATGGGCCTGCTGTGAAGTGTGTGCCTGGCAGAGGGGATGAGGTGAAGAGTCCCAGTTGCCCCGGTGATGGTAACTTTTTGACAGAGGGAACTTTTGAAGGCAGAGAGTTCTGTTCCATTGTCTACTAGGAAAGTCACAGGTTTGCCCCTGGCTTTTGCAATGACCATGGTGGTCTCAGGGGCCTAATTTGATAGAGCTCAGTCTGTTCTATCTGTCCAGGTCCGACAGGGCACAACTCATTCGTCAGGGCTGACAGTCCAGTTCTCCTCAGTCAGAATGTGGAACTCAGAAGGAATGCTGACAGTCATCTCAGGGGGGCCTTAGATGACGCCCTCTGACCAGGACGGGCATGTAAGCAGGTGGCTTTGGAGGGAGGGCCTCTGTGGGTGATGCAGGCAGTGGCCCGCTGGAGCCAGTTCAGTTAGTAGATGAGTTAGGAGTGGGGAGTGAAGTTACGGGTGTTGGCAGCAACTGCAGCAGCCAGCAAAGGTGCCAAGGCAGAATTTGCAGGAAGAATGGGTCCCTTTTTCCTTTGAGATGCGGGGAGCAGCTTGGTTTCATTTTTAGCTCTGTAAAAGCCCCTTTTCCTGCAGTCAGGGACTGTGGGCTTTAAGTAATTAGTTCTCGTTCTGTCTCCCTGTGGTGTATGTTGTGTACCCTTGAACAAAGGCACAGCAGACAAAGGGTGGGTGCCCCTGAAAGACCATTCAGCAGCACTCAGAGGTCGAACATTCCAACTCTGCCCCTAAGGATGGCCTTCACTAACAAGAGGTGATCAAGCTCTTCTTCCACTTGAACTGAGGAGGACTGACTAACAGACTAACTGGGGTGCCCTTGGAATCTTAGTGGAATCAGGCAGGCAAGTAGACAGACAGACAGATTGCATCCTCCTCCCTTTGGGGTCCCATGTGAGCCACTTGAGTGGGGAGCCAGGAATATTCCTCCAGACCTAAGATGGGGCTCAAGAAATCTTGAGGGCATGCCTTCCTGTCAGGACAAGGAGAGGTTCTTGCTCTGCCCATGAGGGCCATGAACAGTGCCCAAAGAGGTCAGCACAGTCAGTCTTCCCAGCCAGTTCACCAGATGCAGCAGCAAGGAGACACACTGAAACAACACCTGGGACTGGGAGGCAGATTCATTCACAGTGACAGCCACTGAGTGGGATCATTCGCACAGTATCAGGCTCCAATCTCTGGTGGTCTAGGGCTTCTATGGGATAAGCAAGCAGGAAGTACAGAGGCAGAATGGCTTGTCTATTGGGGATTGGTTTATACATTGTGCGTCATAGTGACCAGCTATTTCTAAGAGGCCAGAAGCAACTAGAACTGGAACAGGAACTATCACTTGGGCAACTAGAAACTGAAGTATCCTGGTGGGGTGGTGGGGGTGGTGGTGTGGGTGGCATTTTCTGATATACAACCACTGTAGAAATTAGTGTGGAGATACCTCAAAAAACAAGGACTAGAGATTCCATTTGTTCCAGCTATCCCTCTTCTGGGTATCTTCCTAAAATAATTAAAAGCATCACACCACAGCAATACATACATGCCCATGTTTATAGTGACACAGTTTGTAATAGCCAGATCTTGGAAACAGCCCATCAACTGGTGAATGGATAAGGAAGATGTGGGTTTTTTA
This sequence comes from Dinomys branickii, assembly GCA_004027595.1. NCBI lineage: Eukaryota > Metazoa > Chordata > Mammalia > Rodentia > Dinomyidae > Dinomys > Dinomys branickii. The sequence continues at coordinate 110,128 of PVLD010002602.1, read as the reverse complement.
TACAATGGAGTACTACTCTGTCATAAAGGATAAGCTCAAGGCATTTCTAGATAAATGGATGCACCTTGGGACTGTATTCCAGTGAAATCGAACATGCATATGTAAATACCGCATTGTTTCTCTGGTGTGAGAAGCTGAAAGTGTAAATAAGGACCAAAATGTATATAGTAGGTATTGTGAAGTAGGAAGAAAATGTTCAAATGGGAAGGGGAACAAGAGGGGAGAGAGGGAAACAAAAGAAAGGCAAAGTTAAAAAAATGAGAAAAGAAGGAAAAATGGAAATAAAATTTTTGTAAATGGGGAGGTGAAGAGGGGTTGAAGGATAGTAGGGCAATGGGGAAAGAAAAAGAATCAAGCTATACTATGTAGAGGTCCAGATTCCTTATGGATGTGGTCACTATGTGTCCCTGAAATGTACCAATAAAATCTGATTGGAGAAAAAAACGTGACTAAAAAAACCTGAGTCAAAACACTGTAGTTCTTGCTTCACGATACATGTAACAACTGGTGGAGTAGAATGGAGAGGCCAGAAACACACCCAAAAGCCTGTGGCCAGCTGAGCTCTGACAAGATGCTAGGACTATTTGGTGGGGGAAAGAGCATTTTCCTAAACACAGGCTGCCGGGACAAGTGGGCGGCTGTTTCCAAAAGACAGAGTTGGACCCCATGATGTTTAATTTTTTATATCAACTTGGCTGGGCCTTGGCCACCAGACGTTTGGCCGAATACCAGTGAGGATGTTCCTTTGAAGGCATTTTGAGGTTGAGGTTCATGTGCAGACCAATACACTCCAAGGGCAGTGAGTTACCCTTCATAATGCATAAGGGTCTCCTCCTGTCAGTTGCAGGTGGTCCTCAGGTGCAAGGGAATTCTGCAGAGGGCCCTCGGCCTTGGGCTCAAGGTCACCTCTTCCTGGGGCTCCAGCCTGCTGGTCTTCCTGTAGATTCTAGACTCACCAACCCTACTAGTGCATAAATAATTCCTAATTCCTTAAAATAAATCTATACGTCACCCCCAAGTCTCTCTCACCCTAATTCGAGGAGTAAATATTCATATTCTCAGACTTGGCAGTGGATTCTTTAGATTTGACACCAAACACACTAGCAACAAAACAAAAATAAATAAGCTGGACTTCATCACAGTTGGCATCTGTGTGTCAAGGACCATCATCCCAGTGGAAAGACAAGCTGAAGGAGAGGAAACACTTGTGAGTCATCTGTCTGATAAATGCTTAGTGTGCAGAATGGATGGAAAAGCCTTACAATGAACCAGCACAGAGACCAGCAATTCACAAACAGCAAAAGCCTTGTATAGACATTTCTCCAAAGACAATACACTGGTGGCTAATAAGCACATGAAAAGATTTTTAGCACCAGCTAGGGACAAAAAAAAAAAAGATGTTCAGCTCTGTTAGTCATCAAAGAGATGCAAATTGAAGCCACAGGGTGGCACTGCTGCTGGTAGACAGGCTGGGAAGTGTGAGGCTAGGAGAGGAGGCTGCAGTGGGGCACTGCTGTGGGATGGTGGCCCTGTGGCTGGGATGGTGCAGGGCGATGGCTATCTAAGAAGACAGCCCTTGTCAAAGCCCTCACCTTCCTGCTGGCAGGGCCAGTGGGCACCAGCCGCAGCTGTCATGCCACAGGCGAAAGGGCATGAATCTTTTTGAATCTTCCTTTTACACATGAAACACAACTTTCTATCAAGGAGAGAAGTCCCTTCCTTCAGTTCGATGTCATTTCCCATGTTGGTTGGGGACAACAAGCCCCAAGCCTGGTAGGAAGACCTGTCACCTCTGTCAGAGTGAGCGATGGCCTTCACTCACACAGATGAGCCCGCACTGCCCTGGTCTGTGCTCCGATGAGGACCTCAGGAGACAGGAGGCAGATGGATGTTCCCTGGGGGACCCATGACACAGAGACCTGAGCCCAGACCTGAGCCATCAGGGACCCAGTGACCCTGGAGAAGCAGCCTGAGAGAGGGCGGCTCCAGGAGAGAGGTTGGGCCGTGGTGGATGGAATTCCCTCCTCAGGCACTGGGCAGGGCTGCAGGTGCGCGTGGGGCCACTTGGAGGTAGCACCTGAGAGGGTGGCCTTCAGCGGGTGCTGAGCTGGATGCCAGCCGGGGACAGTGAGGAAAGAAAGCCCTATACTGGGGAGGGGGTGCCCTGGAGGAGGAGCTGGGGAGTCCATGTGCGGCCTCTGTTCTGCAACTTGTTTTGCTTTTGGAGAGGACAGTTTCAGGGCTCTTGCTCAGAAAGCTGCACAGATCAATTTGGACCCAATTCCAGGTCCTCTGCTCCCAAGGAGGTAGGTTTAACTCACAAATCTCCACGCTAATTTGTCTGATTGTGACATTGTTGTGTATGAGTCCTTTCTTAGAATGAGTTTATGGCCTTCTCTTACATACCCACTAGTCAATGTCAGAAGATAAGTTCTGGGTGATTCTTTTCCTTGCCTTTTTCTGAGCTTCTGTAAGACCCTGTCGCGGGGGTTGGTGGTGAGACTGGAAGTGGGAGGTAGAGCTACCACACAGTCCCAGTGCAGGTGCTGATGCTGAGGGTCCCCAGGGGTTCCTAGGGTAACTGGGCTGGTTTCTGTGTTTCTACTGCAGCGGCCTTGTGGTCTACGCAGATGGACCTCTGAACCTGGAGCGCAAGGTGGAGGACATGTCCGAGCTTTTCCGGCCCTTCCACACGTTGCTGCGAAAAATCAGGTGGGGACCTGGCTGGGGAGCACAGGGGAGGGGCAGGGAGAAGCGGGGGACGTGCTGATGATGGCTTTTGCCCTGTGGATCATCCCAGGCCAGGTAATAGTCCTCCTGGATCGTGCCTGATCCGGTGGTCAAAACCAGCCTCTGGGGCTGGGGCTATAGCTTAACAGGGGAGCTCTTGACCAGCATGTGAAAGGCCCAAGGTTCAATACTCGGCATCCCAAACAAACAAAACAAACCCAGTCTTGGTTTTGCCCAGCCGGGCCCCTCCTGCAGTGGGCAGTTCTGTAGTGCTGAGCTTTAGCAAGTGACGAACTTCACACTGCCCCAGACACCCAGACAGCCCCCTGCTTGCCCTTCACCCACCCACCTTGAAGTCTGCTTCTGTTTAGGTCTCTGGTGTGCAGATGTTGCTGTTTGTCTTTAGTGGTTGGTTTGTGAAGTTTGTACACACGTGCGTCAGAGCCCTTTAGAAACTCCGCACCTTTCTGTGGTGTGGGTTGAGTTCTCTGCCCAGTGGGAGCCTCCTGGCAGAGTGGGGACAGGGGAAAGCCTGGGACTGTGCATCCTTAGGTACACCGCTGGCCCTGTGGTCTGGACACCGTTTCCTCCACAGCCCCGTCTCTAGGAGGCTCTCTGCCCTGCATGGTGCTGAAGCTGTGGACCCCCTGGGCCACACAGTGCCCTCTCTGGGTCCAGGGAAACATCCTGAGGCCTCCTCAGAAGCTGCCAGCCAGGGCCAGGATTCCCCTGAGAGCATGGGACCCTGCCTCATGTGGAGCCAGAGGCACTGTGAGTCAGTCAGAGGTGACCCCGTGGGAGTCCTGGCAGGTGGCCCTTGGTAAGTCAGTGGGCAGGGAGTGTACAGTCCAGTTCGTGGCTTACCTGGGGCAGTGGTGGTAAACACAGCATGGGTGCTGCCGTGGGCTGTTTGTATCAGCGAAAGCTCTGAGAGGTTGCCCCTCACTGATCTAGGAGATTGCTCTGTGGGGAGGTGACCCCTGGGCCCAGAGCCCAAGGTCCTGCCCTGCCTGGGCGTGGGGTGCATGGGAGAGGAGATGGTTGTCAGTGGGGATCGGTGATAGTGCGGAGGCTGGGAGGAGAGCGTAGGCCCCCAGCAGGAGGGTGGGAGCTGTGCACTCGGGAAGGGAAGGGCCTCAAGAGGCCACTTGCGTGGGTCATGCACACACTCTGGGGTCGTGAGGGCCATCTGTCTGGCTGTAGGCAGTAGGAGGAAGGTCAGGGCTTCCTGGGCCTGGAAGCAGAATGTCCACAAGTGACCAGGTGGTGCTGCAGGTACATCTGAGAGGGACAGGGCTCAGCCACAGGGGGTTACTGTTGAGAGAAACTCCTGTAATATCTGAGAAACCAAAGTCTTCTCATCAAAGATGGACCATTTAAAAATTCCCAGATGTGCTGCGCGTGGTGGCATATTCCGGTAATCCCAGCTCCTCAGGAGGCTGAGGTATGAGGCTCATAAGTTCAAGGCCAGTGTGGGGAATTTAGCAAAACCTCGTCTCAAAATAAATAATAAAGAGGGCTGGGAGTGTAGCTCAAGGGTAAAACAGTTTCCTAGCACACGCCCTGGGTTTGATCTCCAGTGCTACAAAGAAACTAACAGAATATCCCCGAGGCCATTAAGTATCCATCCTGACATTATCCACAATAGCCAGTGTAGACCCCAAGACCTTGCCTCCCCCTGTGGCCCTGACTTGGCAGCTGCCAGCCTGGATGTGATGGCCATGACCAGGTGTGCAGCCCTGCCTGCCACCTCTCCAGGCTGTTACTAGTGTTCCCCATGCATGGACATGGCAAGCATCCACAAGTGGCCTTGCCTACGCCAGGGATAGCATCTGAAGACCTACCCGTCATCATGTCTGCTGCGGCCTGACGGCTTTAAACAGCTTCAGACCCTGAAGCCTTTATCTCAGGGTCCTGTGTCCGCCCTGGGAGAGAAAAACCAGAGGGAAGTATCTAAACAGAGTGTTGAAAAATGAACTTGCCATCCATCAAAAAATAATTGGTGAATAAGTTTTTGTGAATGAATATTTATTAAGTGAGTGTTGTTGAATACAGCAGACATGACCAGCCGTCTTCAGGTCTTTTCTAAAAAAAACGCTGCAAGGCTTTGCCTTGGGGCAGACGGTTTGCCTCAGGTTACGGCAGGCTAATTCTCCAGGTGTGAAGACTGGAAAAGCTGGCTAGATGTGAAAAATCATATTGGTAAAGTTCACTAAGCTGTGGAAGTGAGGGTCAGAGGGTGAGGGGCTTTTCTGAGAGGAAGTGAGCTCCCTGTCTCACCTGGCACTTTTTTTCCCAAGAAGCATTGACAGTTCTGGGCATCTGCTTGTCCATGGCTCAGGCTCCACAGACAGAGTCTCTGTGAGGAGAGCGTCAGGTCGAGGGGCTGGTGGAGGCTGTATCCTGCCAGTTCTGGGGAGGCGAGGAGTCTGGCAGAGGCTGCCACGGTTCACAGATGTGAGGGGGTGAAGGCCTCCCTAGGGCACACTGCCCGGCTGGCCGGGGGACAGTTGCCAGATTCTGGAGCTGCATGTGACAGGAGGCTGGAGGCTGAGCTGGACCACAAAGGCAGAACTGGATCTGCCAGGGGTGGTGGGGTCTGGGAAGACAGAGACCCACTGGGCTCAGAGCAGCAGTAGCCAGACAGTAGCTGCTGCTCAGCCCCAACCTGCGCGATCTCTGAGTGAGATGTGACAATGGCCTGTCACACCACCTGCCTAACAGAGGAGAGGGGAGTCCCTCATCTGTCGCCTCTGTGGCTCTCCTATACCCAGTGTCCATCGCATAGTCCAACATTGCTAAAAATACAAGGAAGCAAGGCAGAATGACGGATGCTAATGTAGACCGCAGGTGATTCAGATATTAGAAGAGCACATAAATACCTGAACATAAATAGCTGGCACACAGTTGTGATTAATGTACTAAAGAAAGTAGAGGAGAAAATTAGATAGTAAGATGGAAAATTTAGAGAGCTGGAATTTGTAAAAAAAAAAAAAATTCTGGAGCCAAGAAAATTCACAGCCTGAAAATAAAGATACAGTGAATGCATTTGATAGCAGATCGGACCCAGCAGAACACAGAAGTAATGACTTGGAGGAACCTCAATAAAGGAGACAGACTAAGCGTGGGGGGAACAAGCAAGCAAGCAGTGGCAGCAGAATGCACCTTGCGAGGTGTGTGCAGCACACCAGGGAGTCTGACATGTGGCCAGTGTCCCAAAGAAAGGGACAGAAACAATGGTCAAAGAAATAATGGTAAGAATCTTCCAAAACTGTTGAGAAATCTACCCATAGATTCAGGCTGCTCAAGAAACTATAACCAAGACAAACAAACCCTTGCCATGTCACAGTGAAATTGTCACAAACAAAGGGAACATGTTAAAAGCAGCAAGAGCAAGAGGGCCGTATTACTTTGAAAGGAACATAAGGCAGACAGTTTCATCTCAGAACAAAAGTCGGAATGATGGAAGCCAGCCTGTCCCGAGACTCTGTGTACAGTGTATTCAAAACGCTGAAAGAAAATGGGTGCCGGTCGGAATTTTATAACAAGCAGAAATAACCTTCAGAAATGAAGATGAAATAATGAATTAACACAAAGCTGAATGCTTTGTTATCAGCAGGCTGGACATAAAGAAAGACTAACCAGAGTTCTTTAGGAAAGAGAAGCACCACGGATGGAAAAGCAAAATGTAATGTAAGAAGCTACAGTTGGATATGATTATTATGAATGAGTATGGACAGCATTAAATGCTATAAATTAGAAAAGAATTTTTGAAATTTATAAATTTTAAAATGCTATAAACTGGAACAGAAGAAATGGTAAAAATTATTTAAAATTTCACCTAAGACAATAATATTAAGTTTATCATACCCCAAGAAAGCAACAGAAAAGAAATAATAAAAATAAAAACAGATATCAGTGAATTAGAAAACAAGTGTACCATACAGAAAGATGAACAAAGCCAAAAGTCTGCCTTTGAAAAAAGGACTAGAAATGATAATCCCACAGCAAGACCAATCAAGGGGGAGGAGAGAAGATGTAACTCACCATTGATGAAACTGGACAGAGACATCACTACAGATCTTACAGACATGGATGTGACAGACAGAGGACACTGAGGAACGAACCTATATTAATAAATTCAACAGGACAAATTCCTCAAGAATTTAATCAAAGCTGACAGAAGAAATAGAGCATCTCTGTAGTCCTATGTGTATTAAGCACACTGAATCAATTATTTAAAAGCCTTCCTATAAATAAAATACCAACAGAATAGGAAGTTTAGAAGCAGACCAGTAACATCCAGTTTCCTGATCTAAGACAGTATGGCACTGCAGAACCGAGGGGAAATACTTGCTTTTTCCTAATGGGCTCAGCCGATAGGTCTGCACGTGAGAAGACAGTGTCACTTACAGATCTCTCTTGGTGTCTGGATCCTGACCACAACCACAGACAAAATCAATTCTAAAGGGACTGCAGAAATCAAAGTGAAAAATAAAACTGTAACTTTTGGAGAAGAAAACCAAGGAGAGTGTCTTTGTGACCCTGGACTAGGCAAATATTTCTTAGGCATAAAAGCACTAACATAAGGGGGAAAATGTGATAGACTTCAATAGCATTTAGAACTTCAGTTTATGAAAAGACACCATTGAGAGAGTGAAAAGGCAAAACCACAGAGTGGGAGGCTGTCCAGCGAGAACTCAAACCCAAGCTACACAAGGCGCTGCTACACATCAAGAAGAGAAGGACGAGCCGACGCGGTAGGGAGGCCTGTGGAGGCTCTGCACACAGCCGCTAGCTCAGGGCTGGACAGCGCTTACCACCTTGCTCATCACCAGGCCACAGCGGTGAAGGCCACGAGAAGAGACCATTGTGTGCCCTCTAGAGAGGGTGGTATGGTAGAAAGCATGACAGGCGGGGCGGAGAAGAGGGAATAAAAGGACAAGACGCACCGATACCGCAGGACGGATGTGCTCGTGATGTGTCACGAACATATAATAATAAAAAAGGTGAAAAAGAAATCAAACCCAGCGTTGATGCGGGTCACCAGTGGACAGCTGTCAAGGAGTCCACACTGCACCAACACCCTGCGGGGCGGCAGTGCCCCCTGTGGTTACTGGGGGAACGTGACTGCGTCTTCCGCAGACGCGGGAGGGAGGTGGCTGAGGAGAGACAAGGGCGCGAATGCACTGTGGTGCGCTATAGCAGGCCTGAGGCCCCGAGAATGCACATCCTGTGGCCACACGCCTCGCTGCGGCTGAACCTTTCATCACAGGTTGCCAGATCTGTACAGCCGCCGGGTGGGGGGCCTGCCCAGCAACAGTCGGATTTCAGAGGAACAATGAATGCTTTTCACTGGGTAGGCATATCCCAGAGGGGGGACCTCTGGGGTCTACTTACCCTTCACACCTAGACTTAAAAGTGTTTGTTGTTTATCAGAAGTTGAGATTTCACTGGGTGTCCTGTAGTTGACCCAGTGAGCTGTATGCATAATGTCAGCCAACAAAGCCCGCCCAGCATTGCAGACTGCAATTTCTATTTCCCCAGAACATGGGGGCGGGCGAGGCTGCCTCTGCCTGCGGCATCAAGGTGGTGGCAGTGCTGGGGACCGACTGGAAGTACACATGTGGGCGCCTGGGGTTCAGGTTTGTTTCAGGGATTTTTTTTTTTTGTGGTACTGGGAATTGAACTTATGACCTAGCACTTGCCAGGTAGGTGCTGTGCCACTGAGCCCTAGGCCCAGCCCTGTGGTTCACGTTTCAGTTATTGGTCTGGATGGCATCTGTGCAGGAATGCCTGGGTCGTACAGGGTCAGCGAGCAGCGCTGCTCAGAGAAATGTACTTTCCTCTCCACACACAGGACCACCTGAGCTTCTCCAGCACAGTAGCTCGCGGCCAGCCTGTCGGCCCTGCTTGGGCTCACCCTAGCTATCACCACGTTAAGGGCGCTTTCAGGTGTCAGCTGCAGTGCTGTCCTCTTGGAAGCCTTCTCAGGCCAGGCCAGGGGCCCTGTTGTGCCCTCTCTGGGCCCTGCACTTGTCCTCAAAGGGTGACCCTTGTATGTACAGATCTTACCACAGACGCTCAGCACCAGCGCCTGGAGCAGAGGATGAAAATCCATACGTAAGCCAACATGTACTTCTTTTACTCTTTGAGGTTCTTACTAATACAACACATTCCTGAGAATCAGGGCTTTCTTATTTCCAAAGAGAGGTTCCAGAATCTCATTTTTAAGAAAGAAACCATCCCAGAGCCACTGGCAGCCCTGCTCCTGTGTGGCATGGAGCGGACTGGAGACAGAACCTTGCTTTGTAGTGGGAGACGGGCTGTGGTACTGTGTGTACGTAGTGCAAACATTGATTGCCTCATTGCTTTTCTGCAATGCAGACTTCAGGGGCTCCATCCACTCCTGTCCAAAGAGGCCAGGGTGGCCTATGGGACGCTCATGCTGGTTTTGGTCTTGACCCTTAGGGATCTGCTGCAGGCGTTGACCGAGGAGGAGCTGCACACGCTGGAGCGGAGCCTCTGTGTCTCCCAGGAGGTGGAGCTGCCCATCCGCACTGATGCCCAGGTGCCCTCTGCCCTGGCGCCCGCCTTTCCCACACCACTGCCCCCCAAGGAACCGCTGTCCACCAAGCCCACAGATCCAGAGGCAGAGCTGGCCTGCTCCATGCAGTACGATGACCAGGAGCTAGAGGAGCTCAGCCGCATGGTGCACAGGGTTGGGGATGAGATGTCGTCTCTGCTCTCACCGCCCAGTGCCTGCCAGTCCCCTGCGCACAGGCCGGAGGCCGAGGGCAGCCCCCGCGGGGAGCCCTCCCCAGGCCGAACTCAGCTGAAGTCAGGTGGTGATGAGGAAGAACGGGTGTTCTTCATGGAGGATGTGGAGGCAGCAGTGGAGACACCTGCTAAGTCTGAGCCCCCGGGCGGCCCATTTGCCTGGGAAGGCAGCCCCCAGGAGAGAGGGCAGGGTGGGCAGCACGACCAGGTGCAGTTTGTGGTGGCCACCAGGGCGAAGGAGGAGGACCGGAGCAACAACAACACGGAGGATGGCCAGATGCGGGCGGCCGGCGCCCTGGGATCCACTTGTAGCTGCCTGGACTCACAGCTGTACCTGGATGGCTGGGAGCTGAGCACGGAGGATGCGGAGACTGCCGAGTTGATTGCCCACCGGACAGGGGGCATGAAGCTCTCGGCCACGGTCATCTTCAACCCCAAGTCACCTGCCTCCCCAGACTCCGCTGTGGCCTCCCAAGATGCCCCAGGCCTTGGCGTTTCACCTCCAGAACCTGGGGTCGAGGGGCCGGGGCAAGGCTCCCACAAACTCGGCACCGCAGCCACCAATTGCCTGCTACACTCCTGCGTGTGCTGTGGGAGCTGCGGGGACGGCAGGGAGGACGCCGCAGAGCACCCGCAGGAGAAGTGCAGCCCGGGAGGCGTCGTCAGTGCCTCCCACCCTGCCTCGGGTTTGGCCATGGCTGACGACAGGGCCAAGGCTACCCTGCCCACAGACGATGTCTTTTCGTCCAGCAAGTGCCTGCTGTCCACCTCAGGTCCCCCGCGGGACGCGACAGATGGGACCCAGGGAGAGGGCGAGGGCCCCATCCAGCAGGAGGAGCCCGAGGCCCAGCAGCCAGACCTCAGGAGGCCCAGCACAGCCGGCAGCGGTGACGGCCCACAGAGAGATGTTGTTCAGGACAAGCCAGCGCTGCCACTGGGCTCTAGGTAAGCTAGCTTGGTGTCAGGGACACAACTCCTTGCTTTGTGCTCAGGATCTGCCATGCTCTGAAATGAAATGGAGGTGTTGCCGGCTGACAGGCCCAGTGTGCTGTGTGTGAGGCCCTGTGGATGGCTGGCCCTGCAGGAAGTCAGTAGCTGAGAAGTGACCTCCAGGGGCCAGCCTCCCTTTTGAGGTGACATGGGCGCTGTGCAAAGTCCCGCTCACATATGACGTGGGCTGGTGGCAGTGAGCAGTGGGGACCCTCATGCCTTGCTGGTTGCTGTGGGCTGGGGCTGAGTGCCCCACCCGCTTCTCCATGCTGACTGCCATGGCTCCTGGGTCGTGCGGGGCTCAGGGGAAGTGGCAGCCCCTAGCAGTGGCCGTGGTGGGATCCTGGGCAAGTTCTCAACAGTGTTTCCAGGACCAGGGTCCTTCCCTCCCTTCCCTGTGGGCCCTGCCCTCCCCTCCCAGGTCCAGCTTTCCAGGGCGGCTCTACATGTAAACTCACAACTGCCGGGTGGACAGTCACTCCTGCACATCCCTCCCAGCTTGGAAGTCCTGGCGGCCGTCACTACCTGTCCTACCTGTGACCCACCTGCTGTGCGGCCAGGTCCGAGAGTCCAGGTAGCGACACCCCATCCGGCCCCTCCCTGCCTCAGTGGGCCTCCCCGGCTGTCACTGTCACTGGAATGCTGGGAATCCTGCAGGGCTGTCTTTGGCCTCTGCCCTACACCAGTGGCGTGTGCCCCCATGTGTGCTCTTCTGTGCTGGAGCCCCAAGGAGGTGCAGACCGTTGACCCTGGGGCATCTCCTTGGAGCGGCTGCCAGGGGCCCCTCACCACCCCCCAGAATCACTTGACGGCGTGCTCCTGACCTGTGCATGGGTGGGCCAGGCCGCAGGGCCTGTGCGAGTCCCCTGCTCGCTGGCCTCTGGAGGAGGAAGCAGCGGTGCGGGGAGGACTCTACAGGGCTCCCCGGCTCCTCCCCAGCTCCTCCCTGCAACTCTCGCTGCCCCGCCTGCCGCCTCCTGCTGCTGCTGCTGCGTGCTCTGCCCTCTTTGCATTGCTTGTCCCAGCTGCCCTGTCGGCTGTCTTTGCAGTCACGGGTCCCAATTTCGCAGCTCGCTTCTCTGCTCTCAAACACACCTAAGCTCCCCAGGCCAGCGGCTACATTAATGTGGATGTGGGTCCCCTACCTCCACCTGAGTTCTGTGGCCTTGGTGCAGTGCTGGCCCCGGCTCAGGAGCGCCTGGCGCTGGTGGCTGTAGAGAGCTACCCTCGGCCCCATGGGTCCCGCCCACCCTTCCAGCACACTGGTGACCAGTGGCTGGCCGGCCAGGGGAGGCTGGGTGTGGCCCCAGGGCAGGAAAGGAGCCGCCTGTCCCCAGCTGCACTTCCAGTTGGTTCTGTTTGTGCGCCACCAGCTCCTGTCCACAGCTGGGTCTGGGGCTGCTGGCCAGGCGCCCCAGCTCAGTGGATTGCCTGGGTGGGGCCTTGTCTGAGCACCACTGCGCTGCCTGGCCTCAGCCCTGTGGGGTGCTCATCTCCCGTCCACATGTGGGGCTGCAGGTGGGGCTGCTTGGGGCCTCTGGGGTGGGCCGTGTGTCCTGACCCAAGAGCAGCGGGGCAGTGCGGCTGCACGCTCAGCTCCCCCGGGTCTCCAGGTAGAAGGGCTCGCAGGGACTTGGGCAGCCCAGCCGGGCTCTGGTGGGACCTTGGGAAGACACCAAGGCCTCTCACCTGCAGCACACTCAGAAGGAAAAGCAGGAATGATGGAGTGTTTAAAATAGTGGAGGACTTGGGATTAATCAGACTCCTGAGAAAGTGGAGACATGATGCCTGCCATGAAGCCTTCCTCGAGAACAGCTTCAGGGCACCACACAGTGCAAGGTGGCTGCGCACAGCTGGTAGGGAGGATGGCCGGGTCTCTGCATGGTCCTCACCTGCTCCTCCCTCTGCCCTTGCATCCTCCCGCCAGGGCCAGGAAGTAATTAGAAGTTAGAAGAGGGGATGAGCACTAGAGGGGAGATGAGCACCCCACAGGGCTGAGGCCAGGCAGGGCAGTGGTGCTCAGACGAGGCCCCACCCAGACCATCTGCTGAGCGGGGCACCTGGCCAGCAGGTGGACAGGAGTTGGTGACACATGAACAGAACCAGTAGGAAATTAGAAGTGGTAGCCATGGCCAGGTGTAGTGGCACATGCCTGTAATCCCAGCACTCGGGAAGCTGAGGCAGAATTGTTATGAGTTCGAGACCAACCTGGGCTACAAAGTCAGCTCAAGTTCAGTCTGAACTTTATAGTGAGACCCTATCTCAAAAAACAAAAACAAAAACAAAAACAAAAACAAAAGAAGAAGTGGTAGGGGCTGGGGATATAGCTCAGTGGAATAAGCGCTTGCCTAGCAAGCGCAGGGTCCTGAGTTCGATCCCCAGTACCGCAAAAAAAAAAAAAAAAAGGAAGGCAGATACATGAAGAAGAAGTGGTAGCCAGGCATATTGGTGCACACTTGTAGTCCTAGCAGTGCTGGAGGCTGAGGCAGGAGAATCACATGTTCCAGCCCAGCCCGTGTAACTTAACCACTTATCAAGGTGCTGTCACAAAATGCAAAACAGAAAGAGTTCAGTTCAAGGCCTGGATTTAATCCCCCTGGCACAGAGAGGGAGGGAGGGAAAGGGGGAGAAAGAGTTGGTCCCTTGATCCCTCAGGTAGATTCTACCAGCACAGCAGTTCCTCCTGGAGAGCAATCAGCTGAGGCTTCTGGGTGGTGGGTGGTGACACTTGCTGAGCCCTGAATGACAGAAGGGGCTGGGGAGCTGGGCCTTAGGTAGCAGGCCCCACGAAGACCAAGGTGCACGCCAGGAGCAGAGGAGGAGAGGCGGTTGGGGAACCTGAGCCATCAGCTGCAATGGTGCCGGGCCCTCCTCCAAGCGGGGCAGCAGTGTGGTAACCAGCAAGCATGTGGGTGAGGAGCTGGTGCTCTAAATGCCAGCATGAGACACAGCTGCATACAGTGGCGGACAGCAGGTGAGTCCAGCTCCTCCACACCCTTGCATGGGAGTATGGCCTCCGAGTCACTTCCAGGAGGCAGCACAAGCCCTGCAACTGGGACAGCTGGACCCGAGGGGCCAGGGTGGAGGTTCTGAGTGTGTGCGCATGTGAGTGCCCACGCACACACTAGCACTTGGGCACATGACACGTACGTACACGCTCACACGTGCTCACAGGCATGCCGGCCGCAGTCACACATTCACAGCCCATACGAATGTGCACACACCACTCACACTCCCATGTCTCACACGTCACACTCACACATGCGCACAGACATTCACACACCTGCCCACACTCACATGTGGGAGTTTCAGTGAGTGGGGAGTCCCCTCCTCTCCAGCCACCGCCCATGGTTGGGGGCCTCAGCCTCCCAGGGACCCTGGGGTGGAGTGAGGCTCTGTCTGGGCTGGCACCAGGGGACCGCGTGGGGGGCAGCTTGCTGAATGTCACCAAAGGCGCAGGGCACAGCAGCAGGGAGGGGCTGTCCTCACAGTCCGGGGCTTTCCCTCGCTGTCCTCCAGTGTGCAGTGCTCATAGCCTCCACTAAAAACACAAGCTGTGCTCACCATGGTGTGTATAGTGCTAAATCTGTGGAACAAATGCAGCTGATGAATGCTCTTTGTAAAGCACTTTCCTAGATGTTTAAACATTGAGTACTGTCTGCCATTCTTGAATGACTCAAGCTGTGGTTATGTGTTAGGTGTGACTGTTGTTTTTGAGTGCTTTATCTGGATGAACAACCCCTGCCCCCTGCAGTCCTGACCCTCAGACCACTCGCACTTGCTCTGTTTCCAGGCCTCGAGGTGTCTACCCAATGCTGTGCAGTGCAGGTGGGAGCTTGCTGGTCCGCCACAGAGCTGGGCATGCCGCTGCTGGGAGAGAGACTGGGGCTTGGGTTATAGATGCCACCATTAGATTAGGTAGGGCCTGGCCTGCTTCTCCCTGTGCCTCTGCCTCCCGGGGCCTGTGTGTGTCTTCTGCTTCTCAGGAGGACCCTCACTGGCTTGGGGCCCCTCACGCCATTCAGGGTCAGCATGGCTCAGAATCCTCCACTTAACACAAAAAGACCTTTTCTCCAAAGGTCAGTCCCGGGTTCTGGGTGAAATTTTTCTTTTTTCTTTTTTTTTTTTTTTTTTGGCGGTACTGGGGATTGAACTCAGGACCCTGCGCTTGCTAGGCAGGCGCTTATCCCACTGAGCTATATCCCCAGCCCGGGTTCTGGGGATTTGTTGTGGACATACTCTGTTTCGGGAGGCACTGTTCAGCCGTGGCGGTATCTGAGTCCTGTGCTTCTACCCACTCTGCTGTCCCCTCCCCCCTGGAAGGGCCACCACAGGCTCTGCACTTCCTGACAGGAGCCCCCGTGCTCAGGGTGTGCAGGTCCTGTGGGCTCTGTGATGGTTGTCCTTCCCTGACCACGTTTGCACGGAGCGCTACGGAGCAGGGATCTGAAGGGAGGAGAGCATGTGTGTGGTCCCCTCCCCACGCCAGTCAGTGCTCAGCAGCTGTGCCTTGGGAGCCATGTGTGCAGGGCCAGGGTAAGAGCAGAAGTGGCAAAGCTGCACATTCTGATCCTGACAGCAGGGAGCTCAGCACCTGGGCAGCAGTCATGCAAGGGCGGCCAGGAGGAGAGCCAGGTGAGGCGTGGGGTCTGTGGCCAGTGGTCAGCAAAGGCGTTTCTTTTTTCTTTTTGAGACAGAGCCTAGCTTTGTAGTTCAGGCTGGCCTTGAGCTCACTTTGTAGCCCAGGCGGGTCTGGAATTCACAACAATCCTCCTGCCTCAGCTTCCCGCGTGCTAGGATTACAGGCATGCGCCACCAGGCCTGGCGATTGCAAAAGCGTTTCTGATAGAAACAGATCCTGAAGACCTGGCGGGCTCCAGGGGTGTCCTACAGAGCAGATCTCTGACAGCTCTCAGGTCTTGCTGGCACAGGCCAGGGCGGCAGGGAGCAGCGTGGAGACTTGCACAGCCACCCTCAGCCTGACTTTTGTGCTCTAGGGAAACCCCGGTCCCGCAGCTGCACTGGGTGATATGGGGAGCAGTGATGGTATCCAATGTCGGGAAGGACCTCCAGGCCTGTGCCCGCCAACCTGAGGACAGGGGCGCGAGGACTCTGGAGGACATTCCAAGAGAATGTGACACTCGCAGAGCCCACAGTCCCTAGCTCGTCTGTGGAGGACAATAGGATGGTGGTGGTGGGCAATGGGGAACCACCAGCCCTGGGCCAGGGAGCTATATGGCTGAGAGCCCTGCCTGGGTGTCCTGCCCTCAGGGTTTAGTGTTTCATGAATCAGCACTTACCTTCCTGGTCCCCGCCTAGTCCCCCTGTTGTCATTTGGATAGGAGCAGAACTTGTCCCCGCTGACGTCCCCATCCTGCATGCATTCCCATGGGACCCAGAGCTGGCATTATGAGCTAGCATGAGAAGACTTGACTTCCTAGGAACATGGCATAGCGTTGACTCCGTTGACTCTGAGTGGCTACAGGGAAGGAGCAGGAAGGTACACCCTCTTCAGAAGAAACAGACCTATTGGGCCGCCAGCGGTGCAAGGCCCTCCAGCATGGCCCTGGCAACACATTGCATCCCAGAGCTCCACAGAGCAGGTGACTGATGCTGCAGGGAAAGCCAGTCATTCCTGGCCCTGAGCTGGGAGTGCCTGAGATCTGGGTGTGGAGAGCCGGTCCCTTCTGAGGCTGCAAGGGAGGCTGCGTACCCCTGGCTCCTGGTGGCACCGGCTCTCCTTGTTGTCCTTGGCTCGGGCCGCACCTGAGCTCCATCTTCTCTCAGCCTTCTCCCTGGGTGTGTGTCTGTGGCCAAGGTTCTCTTTCTATAAGGACATCAGTCCTATTGTTGCATCAGGGCCACCCTGCCCGAGTGACCTCATCTAAACTGACGACATCTCTCAGGGCCCTGTTACCAAAAGGCCGCCTTCTGAGGTCCTAGGGTTGGGATCTCAATGCACACACACCTCCCTGCTAGGTCCCCCAGGGCACCTGTCGAGGAGAGCCCCCCCATCCGACTGTGCTCTTGGTGACAGCTGTGACTTTGGCAGTTCCAGGGCCAGTTTCTGGAGGGGCCCTCTGTTAGGCCCAACCTGTGGCAGCCGGGAAGCAGAGAGAACGGAGGAGCAGGAAACAAGAACGCACCCTTCCAGTTCACACCCGTGACCCCTCCCACCAGGCCTCACCTCCTATAGCACATCAGCTCTGAGGTCATCCATGGACGGATCCACGATGTGCATAGCACCCCACGACCCACCGCCCTCCAGAAGCCCTGCGTCTGAATGAGAGGCATTTGGAGGATGTCTGAACCCTAACAGTGTTGACCCCTGCCCAGCCCTGGACATACACAGAAGCAGCCAGACCTTGCTCTGGGTGGCAGACTTAGCCCTGGAGGTGTCTGTGAGGTGTTGGGGCTGAGTGTGACAGGGCCGAAGGCCTCCCTGTCCGGGCCCCGGGCCGGGCCATGCCCACCCTGCCCGAGGCTTCTGCTCACTGCGTCGTCTCACGGGTCACATGACTGCCACCACATCCCTCTGCAGGCTGGCCAGGCCCTGCTGTGCCTGTTCCCCTTTTCCTCTCTTCTGGCTGCCAGCCAGCCCGTGCCGTGGGGAAGGCGCCTCACCCTGCATGGTTTCTGGGCTGACGTCTGCCCCTCGGCCCCGTGCCCACCTCACGTACCTGTGTCCTTTCTGTGCCGGGGCCAGCACGTGGGCACTCACTCCTTGCTTCCACGCCGGCTGCAGTTTGCGTGGTGTCCCTCAGACCCTGCAGCAGTCATGTCCGCGGGGGATCCTTTAGGGAGCTGGCCCACCTCTCCTGTCTGTCCCCGCCCGCGTCACCGCTGCTTCTCCATGCTGTCCCCGTTCACCTGCGCGGCCCTGTTGCTTCTCTCCACGTTTCCTAGTTTTCTGTGTATAGCTCTTGCCCCTCCTTCTTTAAGTTTACCCCAGATACCTTGGTCTTTGTGACGCAGTGGTGAGTGGGGCCCTTTTCTTAATTCCGTTCTCAGTTTTTCAGTTTATTGCTATCACAGGAAATACAAGTGAGTCTCACGCTCTCTTTATTGACACAGCATAAGCACCGAGAAGCCCGCCTCGGCACGCCCGCGCCTGCGGGCCCCCATGTCACCAGCACCCTGCGGGGCTCGTCCTGCGTGTCTGCCGATTTCACACAGCCGCCCTTGGGGTGTGCCCTCGCACTTTAGGGCGCCCCTCCTTTAGGAGGCTGAGTGGTGATCCGCACACAGGCGCCACGTTCTGTCGTCCGCTCCGCCCCCTGGACACGCGCGTGGCTGTACCCATCTCCTGACTGAGTGGCGCCGCCCTGGGCCTCTCTGGCCTCTGTGACTCTGGTGCCCTTGGGGAGCTGGCTGCTGCAGCTGCAGGACTACACAGGAACTGCCAGCTCCTTCCTTCCACGCCCCAGCTGAGGGTCAGGGGCTCCCTGGGTGGGGGCGCTGTGGTTCTTCCCTGGGGCCCAAAGCCCGGCACATGCATCCGCACCCAGCCTCCCGTGCTTCTCTGTGTCTAGCAAATGTGGATCACTTGAGGGTGTGAGCGCAAGTGCAGGCCCAGGCACCCCACTATGGGAGAACCTTGAGGGGCTCTGGGGCCTCTTCCAGCCACACCCCTGCCCTGCAGCAGTGGGTCCTGAGTGCTCTTGGGTGGCTGTACTGCGTGAGGACAGCGACACGGGGCAGTTCTGTGGTTTTTGCCCCTGCGTGTCCAGGGCTCACAGTGTCCACTGGGTGCTCAGACCGCTGTCAGGTCTCCAGGCGTCACTCAAGGCATGGGCCGCTTTCTAGTTCTCTGGAACCCTGCTGGCCTCAGAGATCCTCCTGGCTTCGGATGCACAAGGACCAGGGTTCAGTGTGGAGCTCACACAGGTCAAGGTTTACTCAAATGCCACCAGGTTGCTTTTCCAGAGTGGCCTCATAGGTTACACTCCCGTCAGACCACACAGACCAGTCAGGCCCCCAGAGAGAAGACAGGCGGTGCCAGTCTCAGATAGCAACTGGCAAAAGTTATGAGTGTTTCTAGATAGACAAAAGATTGAAACAATAGTAGGAAAAAGAAAGCAAAGAACGGAAATGAAAACGTCAAGGGTAAGACGTAGAAGAAAAAGCTGAAGAAATTTCCCAGAACGTGGGACAGAGAGACCACCAGGACGTGGATAGTAGGAGGCAAGTTATTTTAGGGTTTGAG
Source organism: Dinomys branickii (assembly GCA_004027595.1). NCBI lineage: Eukaryota > Metazoa > Chordata > Mammalia > Rodentia > Dinomyidae > Dinomys > Dinomys branickii. The sequence continues at coordinate 91,422 of PVLD010002602.1, read as the reverse complement.
GCTCAGCCGTGAATGCCCTTTAACAGGCACAGTGGACCCAAAAGAGCAAACCGACAAACCCAGGCCTCTGGGAAGACAGGAGGGACCCGGCAGGGTGTCCTGTGGCTGCTCTAACAAAGCACCACAACCTGGGCTGCCGGAGTCTACAGAAATTTCTTCTCAGGGCCTGGAGGCCAGGAGTCCAACCCAACTGCCCCCTGGAGGCTGCAAGAGTGTCCTTCTGCCTCTTCCTGCACTGGTGGCTGTGGTGGCCTTTGGCTTGTAGCTGTGTCACTCCAGGCTCTGACCCTGTGGCTTTGTGGCCCCCTCCCTCCCTTGTGTGTCTCTGCCTCCTTGTTGGTGTCCTCTAGGGACACTTGTCATCAGGTTTAGGGCCCCCAGAACAGCCCAGGAGGTTCTCATCTCAGGCCTTTGCTGAACTACACTTGCAGAGATGCTCTTTCCAGATCGGGTCCCATTCCCAGGTCCCAGGGCCAGGGTGTAGATACATCTAAGGGGCATCTCTCTGCCCCCCCAAAGGTTCGTGAGAGGTGAGGTAGTGCTTCCATAGGCAAAACTAAGCGGATACTCTTAAACCATGGCTGCAGGATGGTGTGGTATAAGCTTGAGCTCCTGCCAAGGGCTTGGAGGTTGCCACAGCAGCCATGGGAAGTCCAGGCAGGGCAGGCAATGGGTCAGATCCCTGCTGAGCCACTGGGCTTTTTTGGTGGGGCACATAGGTTACATTGATGGCTCGTTAAAGGCAAGTTACAGGAAGTGACCACTGGGTTCTTGGGCTCCTTGGCGGGGGAGCTGCACATGACAGGTTTTCACCTCCACGCTCCATGGTCCACATTGCCATCTCCTTCTCTGCAGTGGCTCCATGCTGGTTTCCTGCATCACAGACAAGACTGGGCTGGAGGTAGCCCCTACAGCTATGCCTGTCACCCCCATGGCCACAAGAGAGAAGATCCGGTCTAGGTTCCATGGCAGCCACGACCTGATCCACCGGCTGTTTGTCTGCATCTCAGGTGTGACGTCTGGGCCCAGGACACACACAGGCTTGAGGACACATGGGGTGCAGTGTGGGGCTCCAGAGGCCAGCGGCCTGGCACCGCCTCCTGGCCTTGCTGGAGGGCAGTGATCTCCCCCATGCAGAGCAGGAGCCCCTCTGCAGAAAGGGCTGGATGTGCTCCATGGGAAGGGGGAGGAAGAGCTCTGCAGGTGGGGTGGGGCTTTTCTAGGGTGGGGGCTGGGGTGACAGCGGGGCAAGCACAGCAGCTGCGGCCCCTGACCTCCTCCCTGGCGTCTGTGCCGAGGTCCTGCAGCCAGTTTTTTGGGACAGTGTGTCCTGGGGCTCCGGGGCCTCTGCAGATGCCTGAGTCCATGTGATGGCGATAGTGATGCCATTCAGCTGGGCACTATGGGGCTCTGCAGGTGCCTGTTGGTGCCAGGCAGGGCAGCTTGGTGGTGGTGGCTATGCCTGTCCATGGCCTGTGACACACTGCAGGAAGTGTGGCCTCCCTCCAAGGGCCGGGGCACGCCCCTTCCCTCTGTCCTCTGTCCCTCCCTCATGGTCCTCTCCCCCAGGGGTGGCCGACCAGCTGCAGACAAACTATGCAAGTGACCTGAGGAGTATCCTCAAAACGCTGTTTGAGGTCATGGCCACCAAGCCAGAGACAGATGACAAGGAGAAGAAGGGTGAGTGGCGAGCAGGCTCTGGGCCTTGCCAGCCAGGCTGTCTGCCCTCCAGGGAGAGCATGCAAACACAGCTGCACCTGCCTCTCTGAGGTAGCCACATGCCCAGGCTTTGTGTGGCCCAGTGTGCAGGGACCAGGGACACAGCCTGGGGAGGAGCAGCAGGGCCCCGCTTCCTGCTGCACAGAGGCTGGGAACCTGGCCTTCCTCTCCAAGGTGGGACCAGATGTCACGAGTACCTCCCTCCCATCTGTCAAAACATTCCGAGGCGCCAGGGAAGGGAGGGGACATGAGCCACCTCCCCCCAGGGAGTGGCAGAAGCTGCCCTGGTTTTGATCTGTGTACACGTACACAACTCTCACACCAGAGGTGCATGTGTACTTTCCTGTGCGCACACACATACACTTGCATGTATTTGTATGCCTAGCTGACACGCACACACACCAGGTACCTGTCGAGAGAGGTGTCAAGCAGGGAGTGCCGAGGCATGGAGCATTTGGCCCTCTGTCCCTGAGTGTTCCAGTGGGAAGGAGGGCACAAGATCCCTGTTTTCTACCCCTGCGCTGGGCAGAAGCCTCTGTTCTGGGGAAGTCACCCTCACCATGGGGCCTCTGCTTAGGGCTGTCTGGGTACATGGGACATTGTGGCTAGTTCTGGAGCCCCTGTCCTGCAGCCTTGCCTGGCAGGGACCTTCTTACTGGCGAGGAAGAGCTTGAATCCAACCCAGCTCTGCCAGAAGCCATGCAGCCAGGCCCCCTCCTGCCTAGGAATTCAGATTGGTAGCCTCCTTGAAGGCAGGATTCAGAAGAGCTGTGACAAGGACTGGCCGTGCACACAGCAATTGTGGGCTGCTCAGGCCACACTGAACAGGGCCCACAGAGTCCCTGTTTGTCTGGGGAGATCTGACCACTCACTGGCAGAGGGCCCAGGACTGGACGCCAGCAGGGAGAAGCCAACATGACCTGGGGGCTGCCTTGCTGAGCTGAGAGAGGCCTCAGGAAGCAGACCCTGCCAAGGCCAGCGCCCTGCCTGCATGAGGTGGCCCTGGCTCATGGCATGCACTGTGAGGCACTCATTGGACTTGGGAGCACTCAGGCAGCCCACAAGGGACAACCGACAGCATCCACTGTGTGGCCCCCAGCCCCAGCCCCAGCCCCAGCCCCAGCCCCAGCCCCAGCCCCAGCGGCCTCCTTCTCTTCCAGTTACCCAGAGCCTTCGGAGTGCGGCCTTGGAGGACTGTGCACTGTGCCAGGAGACCCTGTCGTCCTCTGAGCTTGCAGCCAAGACCCGTGATGGAGACTTCGAAGGTGTGTGGGGCACTGTGGGCCAGGGCCTGTCTGGCATTTGCAGACACAGGATCCTGAGGGCCTCTGGCATGTGGTCTCGAGGAGGACCACTGGGCACACAGCCCCCACATCACTGAGTGATTTCTGCCAGGAGTCTCAGCCCGGCGGGCACACGCCGGAGGGTGCGGGAGCACGGAGGCGTCAGGTCAAGGGCGCCTCCACCAGAGGCCACCCCCACCCTTGTACTACGAGGTGTCTCGTGGCAGCCTCAGGGCGCGCCAGGACCATGACGGGGTCTGTGGGGTTCTAGGGTCCCTCAGTGTCTGACCTGGCCACTGAGCTCATGAGCCCCGCTCTCATCAGAAGCCAGCTGGGAGCCAGGCAGCATGGCTGTCAGGGAAGGGGACCCAGGGCATTTTGTGGTGGGGCCCAGGCCTTTGGAAGGGCTGCTGACAGAGCTGCTCAGGTGAATGGCTGGGAGAACTCGGGGTCACCCAGCTGGAGAGCCTCCTCCTCATTGCACATCCCACATCCAGGAGGCCTGACCAGGCCTGCAGATGGCAGTGAGGAGGGAAGTCTGTGACCACCATTCATCTCCTAGAACCCTTGCCAGTCACGAACGGCAAGGGCAGCCCAGGGAGAGGAGTGAGGTGCTGCCGCCCACCTTGGTGTGGCTGACACCCACTCTCCTGTGACAGAACCCCCAGAGTGGGTGCCGGACGAGGCCTGCTGCTTCTGCACTGCATGCAAGGCGCCCTTCACCGTCATCCGCAGGAAGCACCACTGCCGCAGCTGTGGGAAGGTGGGTGGGCCCCATGGGCACGACCTTGGGCTGGGGTCAGGACCAGCAGCCTAGGGCCTGAGGCCTTCAGGGTCCTTGTGTGGGCACCCCTTGGAGTCCTAGACCTGTTCCAGCTTGTGTCCAGTCCTGGCCACACAGAGCCAGGGCCAGGTCGGGGATAGAGGGCTGGAACGGGCCCACAGTAGCCTCTGTGCAGGGCCTGCATGCCCCTCAGGACTCCCAGCTCCCAGGCCAAGTCTTGTTGGAGGTTCCCCAGGGTCCCCTCTCTACCACCCATGGGGCTGGGGCCAGCAGAGCCCCCAACCCCAGTGCCCTGCCAGTGTGGGTGAGGGCTGCAGGAGGGCCAACCTGGGACCATGTGCTCACTGGCTTCTACCTGCCCTGGTTCCAGATCTTCTGCTCCCGCTGCTCCTCACACTCGGCACCACTGCCCCGCTATGGGCAGGTGAAGCCCGTGCGTGTGTGTACACACTGCTACCTGTTCCACGTCACACCCTTCTACAGTGACAAGGCAGGCGTGTGACATGCGGCTGGTGCTGCTGGCGGGGCCGTGCTCCCAGGAAGACGGTGCCGTGCTGCAGGAAGCCCTGCTGCATCTCATCAAGCTGCCACCTGGCCCTCCGGCTCTGGCTCCCACCTGCAGGGACCCCAGACCAGACACGGAGTAGACAGAGGTCAGCCTCCCTGACTGTGGGGACTCAGCTCTTCCCAGGCAGGGTGCCTGGCTGAGCAGGCCTGGGCTTTTCTGTCGTCCATCAGAGCTCTGTTCTGCTGTGTGTGCTGAGGCACAGCCACTCTGTGCAGCCTCATCTGTGGCAGAGAATCTGCAGGGGGCTCCAGTACCATGGCTCCCTGCGTGCTTACTGCCCGCCACACTCCTCAGTGCCCACTGCCCACCGCCCACCTCAGGACCCTGCTTAAAAATGCACATCTCATTTTTTCTGGGAGGGGAAGGCAGGAAGCAGACCCAGTGGTCGCCTGGGCGAGTGGACATGCCCCTGGCAACCACACCATTACCCGCTAGGCACAGACACTTGGCAGACATTTGTTGGGTTCCTGGTCCTGGGCTCAGGGGCCTGCTTGGCCGGTGTGACCCCTTCCCTGTGCCCTCAGGCAGCAGGGGCCCAGGCTGGCTGTGTGTGGCTCTGGCCCAGACACCTCCTCAGGCTTCAATCTCAGGCTTCACGTTGCAATGACGATTGCAGTTTTATTTTTAGAGAGATGACACACCTATTGCTTCTTTTATAGGCTGAAATCCAATTACTGTTTAGCAGTAGAACCACGTACACAGAAACGGCCTCTGTGGGAGGGGAGAGTATATAACGGAGGAAATACATATTGAGATTATTTTTATTTTCTAAATGCTGTTATTCAAAATCATTTCCATAAATCTGTTTAAGGATTGCAACCGCTCGTGTGTATTCTGTCAACGCTGATTCCCTTTTCTCCATCTGGGAGGCCGTGGTGCCTGTGCCAGTGTGGAACATTTGAAGGGCAGCTTCCCATCAGCGCCTAGGGAAGGGTGGCCGCCCCCTGCCCAGTGTGAGCCTGTCCCTTCCCATGAGGGTGCCATCTCTCAGCTGCGGGCCTGTACTAGCCTGTGTGTGGGCTTGGGCATGGGTGACCCGAGCCATGTGGGGCTGCTCTTGGCCATCCCGGCTTGGGGCCTTCCCCACCTTGGTGGCCCTGGTCTTAGAGGTCACCAGCAGCCTGAGCACTGCCTTGGGAGGTTCCATGGGAAGAACACAGAAAGGCCAGCCCGGGTTTGCCGAGGCAGCAGAGCCTTCCTCCGCTTTTGGTGCCTGGGCCCTTGAGACCTCACTGCCCCTGGAGATGGTGTGCCAGGGACAGAGAGTGGGAGCCCTGGGAGGCCACAACAGCCGCCAGACCCTCTTCCTAGAACATAGCTCCTTCTGCTCAAGGTAAGTCCTTTGGGAGCAGAAGGGACAGGGCATTCCTGGCTGCCCCAGGCTCAATCCCGGCCCCTGTGCCTCTCTTGTCCTCACATAGGTGACAGCTGTGCCACAGTGGCATCATCAGCTGTCTGGAGGAGTTACCCCTGTGCCAGGAACCAAGCCAGGCTATGCTGAGTGTCCTCTCTGTTCTCACAGGCACCCACAATAATATGATGTCCTCCACATCCAGCAGGTCAAAGGCCATTCTGCCCTCGTGCCAGCATGACCAGCCTTGGGGCCTAAGCTGCCCTGCAGAGGGCCTGGGGGCTCAGACCCCCATTTGCCCAGGAGTGAGGGGTCCCTGGCCTATGCCACACCCAGGTCCCTTGGCCACTGCACCCTCCCATGGCTATCCCCACCCGAAGGACAGAGCCATGACAGTGCAGCCCACCCACAGTGGGGACTCAGGGCCAGAAGCCCCTAGGTGGGTGCAGCATCTCCTCAGAGGCAGCCGCTGGCTTTGGGTCCCATCCTGGCTTTATACACAGCCACAGTCCCCATGAGAGTCCCTCACTGGAGCAGGATCCCTGTGTCACAGGCGTGGAAGCTAGGCTTATGGAGGTCTGTAAGCAGCAGAGATGAGCTGTGGAGAGAGCTGGGGAGCACTGGCCTAGTTGGCACCTGGGAGCACCCACCTCACCTGCCTGGCACTGCCCTCCACCCGGGGACGGGTCCATCTGCATCCTCAATACCCCAGCCCAGCTTGCAGTAACAGCAGTGCTTAAGGCCAGGCGGGTGCCCCAGTGCCCCAGATGTTCCCGGCAGCTCCCACAGGACACCCAGGAGAAGGCACAGGATGAGGGGGACTGGAGAGGAACCCAGGGCTGGAGATGCCTGCTTGACCTTGGGAGGTGGCAGTGGGTGGGGACAGGCGGTGTGGTCTCCTGTGCTGCCCCTTTCCCACGTAGGTGCCTAAGGTCCCTACATACCCACACTAGGGCTCTGCAGGTGCCCTGCTGCCTGCTTCCTTGTCTGTGCCTGCATCCAGCTCTGGTGAGGTCACCCTCCCCTCACCCAGCTGAGTCTTGGGCCACAACCGGGCAACAGATGATCCTTAGGGCCAGGGGTCCCAGTTGGTGATGACAGTGCTGGAGGCCATGGGAGACCCAACCCCCTTCCCTTCCTGTGGCCCAACCCTGTGCTCTTGTCAGGGTTACGGCTGTAGCCCCTAGTGGCCACCAGGGGGCACCCCACCACCTCCTCTGGGGCCTCCGGGTTTCCAGGGGGCAATCCACCTCCTTCTCTACCTGTCTTGATTTTCTCTGTTGCTAAGACAAAACACCCGACAAATGAAAGAGGGAAAGGTTTATTTAGCTCACAGTTTGTGGAGGCTTCAGCCCATACTCAGCTGGCTCCAAGGCAGAGTGGCGCATGGCAGAGGGCCACAGTTCATGGTGGTGGAAAACAGCAAAAGCAACAAGAGCAAAAGTGGAGGAGCAGCGGCCAGCAGCCTCCTTCCCTCCCTCACACTGTATGAAAACTACCTGCCCCAGGGCAGGTGTAGCACTTACACCCACAATCCCAGCATTGGACCGTGGATCTAGCCACCCCATGACTGCATGAAGCTTTGGGGAGACATCCAGACACAAACCATAACATTCCACCCATGACCCCCCAAAAGCTCAGTACCCCTTTATGCAAAACACATTTTAGTCCACCTCTAAGAATTGCCAAAGTCCTAACAGTTTCAGCATTGCTTAAGAGTCCAAGTTCGAAGTCTCTTCTGAGACCTAAGGCAAACTCTTAGCTGTACAAATGCAAAGTTAACCACTTTGAACATTCAGTGGCACAAGATAAACATTTCCGTTCCAAAAGGTACAAATGGGGATACAGAGCATTGGGACCAAAGCAAGTTCTGCATTCAGCAGAACAAACATTTAAGTCTTGTAGTTCCACATTGAACATCCCAGCCAATCTGTGGCAAATTTTTTTTTTTCGGTACTGGGGATCGAACTCAGGACCCTGCGCTTGCTAGGCAAGCGGTTATTCCACTGAGCTATATCCCCAGCCCTAATCTGTGGCAAATTGTGAGCTCCATGTGGTTCCACCTCTATGGCACTTCTAGTGGTTGTAGCTCCCATGGCTTCTCTCTTGGGCCCACTTTGCTCCTTCTTTGCAGCTTTCCTCAGGCAATCCACATTCCTGGCTTTTCCAAACTGCTGGGGTCTCCTGTTCACCTTTGGCTCCTCATTCACAGCTTCACACACTGCCCTCTCAGGGGCACACTGCCTGGCTTCCCAGGGCTTCTGAAATCTAGGTGGAAGCCTTCTAACCTCAGAACTCATGCATTGTGCGCGTGCCTAAAACCAGTGTCATATGGATGATACCAAGGTCTGCTACCACCTAGAGCAGTAACCAAGCTTTCCTCTCTCTTGACCATAGGGATGGAGTGTCTGGATCACTGGGCACTCTGAATCCAATTCTGAGGGGCAAATTCTCTGTGCTGCTGCCATTCTATAACCTGGCGTGGCTGCCGGCAGCATTCTGGAACATGGCACTCTGTGGTTTTTCCCTTAAAACAAAGTCTTTCACTTTTACAGTTGTGAGGCTGCAAAGGGGGGAGACTAGCTGCTTCTAGTGATGCCCTCAGGCCATCTTTTCTATTCTCTCATTGCTTCTCAGCGATGGAGATCTGTTCAGCCTTATCTTTGTAGTCCACAGCTTTACTGGAGCTTCCTGTCTGGCCAAACTCACAATGTTTTAAATCATCCTGCTGGGCTCTTAGCTCTTCATTCGCTACATAAATCTGGCTAAAAGCCCCAAGAGTATCCATGCCATCACCTCAACTTTGGACTGCCTTGAAATTTCTTCTGCCAGATTGATTAGTCCATCACCCTAAATCTTACTCTCAGGCAAAGTCTCTGGACATAAGCAAAATGCAGACAAACTTTCTGCCAAGCCATAGCACACATCATCTGGAGCCCAACAACCAATGCAGTCCTTCTTCCCAGCAGAAACCTTCTGAGTCTGGTCTTTATCGGCAGGATTTCTGTCAGGCTTCTGGTCTTCTGACTCTGACCAGAATCTCCCATACAGAACATGTGGTGTTTCTAGTGCTTCTCTTTCAGGTGAAATCTCCAGACCTTTCTAAACACTTCACACAAGCCATTTCCAGAGGCTCTTAAATCACATGGTCAGGTATAGTCACAGCAATGACGCCACTCTGGTACCAAATTCTGTCTCGGTTACTTTTCTCTCATTGCTGAGACAAAATACCCAACACCCAAATTAAGGAAGGGAAGGTTTATTTAGCTCACAGTCTGTGGAGGCTTCAGCTTATACTCAGCTGGCTCCAAGGCAGAGTGGCGCATGGCAGAGGGCAACAGTTCATGGTGGCAGAAGACAGCAAAAACTACAAGATCAAAAAGGGAGGAGCAGAGAGAGCAGCCTCTTTCCCTCTCCTATATTGTATGCAAACTACCTGCCCCAGGGCGGGCGTAGCGTTGAAACCCACAATCCCAGCATTGGACCGTGTATCAATCAAAAACTCTAGAAGCCCGCCCCATAACTGCAGGAGGCTTTGGGGGGACACCCAGACACAAACCATAACACCACCTGTGCTGCCCCACTACCGCCCCCAGCAAAGCCGGTCCCTGGAGGGCCTATCGGTCAGGGACCTGCAGAGGGGCAATGATAGCAGGCAGGCAAGCCAGACCCCGCGGCTCCGAGAGGCCAGGAAAGAGGGAGCTGGGCCCCTTGAACCACCAGGGAGGGCTGGGCAGCTTCATAGTGTCTGCAGGCCTGGTGTCTTCTCGTCTACCCAGGAGTTGAAGAGAAGCTGGGAGGACCCAGAGTGCCTGCTGCATGCCACTCCCATGCCGAGTCCTAGAGGGACTTACTTTTTTCTACAGCCACCACCTCCAGCAGCCTTCCCTGCAGTGCCACCCTCCCTACCCACAATTCTCTCACCAGAGACCCTGTCATTGATGGGAGAGGACCCCCTAGCCTGGGGCCCCAGCCTTCTGCGAGTCTAGAAGCAGCTCACTGATGCAGAAGGCGGGGGCCCCTCTCTAACACCAGAGAGGGGCTTGATCTGTACCCACATCCCTCCGTCATGGGTCCCCGGCCCTGTAAAAGCCCTTGAAGTGAAAATTTATCATTTTGTCCATGGACAATTTTGGCTATGAGAAATTAATTTAATTTACAATGGCTAAACACACAAAAGGAAGTATGAATAGAAAAAATTAAAATTGCTAAGTTGTCCAGGGCTCTGCAATCTAGTGGGAAAACCTTGAAAAGTGAGGGGAAAAACTACCCCCCCATTGTTCACAAACGTAATAAACCATTTTATTTTAAATCCAGAAGTAATACAGACACTGTTAGTTTCCATAGACCTTTAATTACATCTTCATGTGTCTCTATTTTACTGTCCTCTTTGTGTTCTGCAGGCAATGTTCCCCTGCATGTCGGAGTTTCTGGAAGCCCAGCAAATGCTTGGAGGCCTGGCCGGGTGCCCAGCGCTGGCCAACCCAGAGCCCAGCCCCAACCAGGGCTTTGAGCAGAGGCTGAAGCCCTGGGCCTACTTCTGAGGGTGGGGGCAGGGGCGGGGGCGGGGAGCAGGCATTTGGAGCTCTTGCCCACTTGGGGTGATGTTCACACTTTGCTACTTCCTGGGCACCCACTGCTACCAGGGCTCTCCAGGCATCCTGCTTCCACCCCAAGAGCCAGGTGTGACAGTCTCAGTGACCATGCCACCTCGTCATGGCCGCACTAGAGTGGAGGGTGCCACCATGGCTGTCTGGGGCTGCTGATCCAGCCCTGCCCTGAGGCCAGAGCTGCTCTCAGGGAGCTGTCAGGACAACTGACCACTCCCCACAGCGGCCAGCCAGGCAGCAGGGGTGCCAGGAGCAGGGATTCAAGCAACTTCAGGGTGTCCACCCAGTGACCAAAGAGGCCACAGGGCAGAGGCCACAAGCAGGAGGGGCTGGGCCAGCCCTTGGAGAAGCTCCTCCAACCTTCTCATCCTGGGTGTGCGGGGTGCTCTCCAATGCTTGGCTGAGGTCCTCAGACACCTAAGAAGCTGCGGGCAGTGTTGCGGGGGATGATAGGAATCTGGTGGTCCAGGACTTACAAAGGGACACAGAGCTCAGCCAGCCTGGGGAGATTGGGAAGGAGTCTTCTACAGGTTCTTGGGACTTGGGGGCCAGGTGGGTGGGAGTCCCTCAGTGAACCCCCCCCAAAGGCCCTAGGGTGGGAACCAGCCTCATCTATATATAGGGAAGCTGAGGCTGAGGGCACCCAGGAAGGCCAGGCAGTCCTAGTCCCCAACACACAACAGGGGAGGACCCTCCACCCTTCTGGAGCCCCTGGCCAAATGGGCTGAGCTGAAACCCCAGAGGTCCATGGGGAGCACGGTAGCTCTGGTTCAGAGGCTGGTCCAGGAGGGGTGCAGGTGGGAGCCCCTGCAGGCCTTGACATAGAGAGGGGCGCACGGTGGGGTGGGGAGCCTTGGTCCCTGGATCATGTGGGTAGGAGGGTGGAGAGGCTGCAGGTGCCTGTCGACCCCCTCCTCCGCCGCCTTCACTGGGCCTCCTCTGCTGGCCGCCTGCACCCTCTTCCAGCCCCTGGGGCTCTGTTGGCCCCTGTGTGAGCGCCAGTCTGGCTGCCCCATTGGGGCGGGCGTAGACATTTGCCAGCCCCAGGGGAGTGTAGCGGCTTCCGGATCCCCAGGGCTCCAGAGCCGCCTGCAGCGCCCCGCGGTCCTGCCGCACACCCTCCCGGCTGTCCCTCGCAGTTCCAGCCCGGCTGGTCGTGCCAGCTCCCAGGGGCGGCTGGGGGTGGGGTCCGCCTGCGCACGGGGGTGGCACGGGGCAGGAGGTGAAGAGCTCCTTCTCTAGGTCCCTCTGCTCGGGGGCGGGCTGTGGCAGAAGGGCCCCGTGACTCCGCGTCCACGCAGGGCGCCTCCTGTGTCATGTCCTGGGTCCGGCAGGGCTAGGGAGCGCACGTCACTCAACCCCGCTGGCTCGGAGCTGGGCTCGAGCCCCAACAGGGCCACCTGCCAGGGTGGCTCTATCTCGGCGCTGCCGGGCCACCAGGACCGGGTTCCACGAGCCCCCGGGAGGGGCAAATGAAAATGCACGTAGCACTCACACTGGTGCTGGGACCCGAAATGCTGCGGCTTAGCAGTTTTCGTTCCGTTGGCAGCAAAGCTCCCCTCATCCACAACTTCTGAGTGTGCAGTGGCCGGCCACTTTATGCCATAAAACACCTGCTGCCCTTACCGAGGCGCGACAAAAACAGAGAGAGCGCGGGGGTGGTGCATGCCTGTCACTGCAACTATCCGGAAGGCTGAGGTAGAAGAATCACAATGTAGTGAGATCTTGTCTCCAAACAAAACTTTAAGGGGCGGGGGCGAGGATACAGCTCTGTGGCAGAGCACTTGCCACTAGCATGCGCGTGAGGCCCTGGTTCCATTCCTAGTACCGCAAACAAAACAAAACCAAAACCAAACCCAAAGCCCAAGACAGAGAGAGGAAGATCTAGGAGCAGTCCTCGGAGGCGGGGCGCGGGCCGGGGCGATTTAGAAGAGCTGGCGGCAGAAAGCAGGGTCTTCTCTAGAGGCAGCGGACCCGCGGGAGGGGTCACCAAGGGGCCCGTGCCCATGCAGTAGAGCGCGGTCCCGCTACCAGCCGGGGCCCCTGGTGTGCCTTGGACAGCACGGAGGGCACTCCGCTCCCGCCTCGGCTTCCCCACGGACACCTTCAGAGAAGCCCTGCTTTTAGGCTCGGACTGGCTGCGTCCCTCCCCGAGTCCTGGCCTTCCTGAAGCCACCCCGTGTCCCTCGAGGATGGAGTCGTTTGCAGCCCTACGCAAGACCCCGAGCCAGCGAGGGGCCCCGTCCTCCCGCCGAGCCAGTGCTGCCGTCAGTCGACAACAGGTCCCCGAGCACGGCGTGCACGAGGCGGCGGCGCGTGTCCCGCTGCGCATCCCGCCCGGTATCTCCCGGGGGGCGCCCGCGCCCCACGGCCCCAGCTAACAGCCGGGCGGCGGTCACACGGCACACCGCTTCCTCTCAGCAACGCGTCCGGCCGCGACGCCCTCATTGGCCGAACGCCCAGACGCTGGCCATTGGTCCACAACCTCAATTTACATAGACCGCCCTGGTCCAATCCACGCGCAGCGCCTACTTAACATGCACAGCAGCCGCCAGTCAGGGAGCCCGGGGGCCGGGCCACCACGTGCTGTTGCTAAGCTTGGGCTTCTAAATTGTTACTACCACGGCCGGCCTATCCCAGGCGAGCTTCTCATCTGTCAACATTCTGGGTCCTGCCTGAGGCGCTCGGACCGTTCCCATTGGTCAGGACGCTGGCCAGAGCCCGCCTCCAGGACCTCATCATCGGCTCCCATTGGTTGTGCTGGCCGCCGCTCTCCCTTATGTGTCAATTTGAGGGCCTGAGGCGGAGGGTGGCGGTCGAGTTTAGGAGTCCGCTAGTCGAGCAAGTGAGCAGCGGGGCGCGCGGGGCGGGCGGCAGCGGAGCTGGCCGGAGCGCGCCGGGCAGCAGCCGCCTCCGTCCTGGGCGCGGGCAGCAGGATGGAGCTGAACTCCCTGCTGCTGTTGCTGGAGGCGGCCGAGTACCTGGAGCGCCGGGACCGAGGTAGTCCACGCGTCTTTGTGCACTGGTGGGCGGCGGGCGGAGAGCGGGTGGGGGCCGCTGACCGCGCCGTCTGTCCGCAGAGGCCGAGCACGGCTACGCCTCGGTGCTCCCTTTCGACGGCGACTTCACCAGGAAGAAAACAAAGGCGGTCGGCCTGGTGCGCAAGGCCCCGAACAACAGGTACCGCCCCCGCGCCGCCCCGCCGCCCGCCGCCTCGCCGTGCCCCCCGCGCCCGCGCCACCCTGCGCCCCGGCGGCCGGCCTGGAGGAGGCGCACCGGCCCCGCCCGCCCCGCCCGCGCGTCGCCATCTTCCCGCGGCCGCGCCTCCGCCGCCGTAAACAGTGCCACGCGTACAGCGCCCGCGCCCTTCTTGGGGCGCCACCGACCTCCCCGGGCAGTGGGCGCGTTGTCAGCGGCCGTGGGTCGGAGTCCTGGGCCCGGGGACTCGGAGGCCTCGGGTGGCCCCGAGCTCCTACCCCTGTTGCAGGCCCTGAGTGTCTGCTAGCACCCCACCCCGGGAGCCCAGACAAAGACCCCTCCCCGTGCCCACCGGCCTGCCAGCCCCGGACCGTGGAGCTCCAGCCACAAGTACAGGACCCGGGCTTTTGGGGGCCTTTGGTGGGGTGAGAGGAGGGGCAGGCTGCAGGCTCTCTGGGGCCAGCTACCTTTGGTGCCCTGCACCTTGTAGTTAAGAGTTTGCAAGCCCCAAAGCTTGAGGTGCATGCTCAGCCCTGGTGGGAACCTGGCCCTCTGGGCTGAGTCTGCTGGAGGCTCCACTTCCAGCTGCTGCTAGGGGCACTGACCGCTGGGCACTCTCTAGGGGCCCGCCTGGGCCCAGCCCTTCCCGTGGCCCTCGGTTGGAGCTGTGCTGGCTGGGGGCTTTGGGGCCCCTTGGCAGAGGGTGTGGCTCATTCCTGTGGCCGCCTGTTCTTGGGAAACAGAGAGGCTGGCACGGGGACCCAGCTCTGTGGCGTCCTAAGCCTGGCAAGGAATTGACTGAGGCTTCAGCTTCCTGAGCCCTAGCTGCTGATCCCCTGCTGGAGACATTTGCAGAAGGACGAGTGTTCGGGCTGCACTGCCTGGGGCCTCTCTGGAGAGCTGGCTAGGCCCCTGCTTCTGCTGTCCCTGGCTCCCAGGGCATGGAGTGCTCATGCTCACCAGCAGAGTCACAAGGAACACTCCCTGAGCACCACCTGCACACCTGCCCCCCAGGAGCTGATCCATACCCTAGCTCCTCCAAGGAAGGAATGTTGGTCTCCATTTTACAGAAACTGAGGCTTAGAAAGATCAGGTGACTTTCCTGGAGCCGCCCACTGGCCTCTTGACTCCTGGGGTCCTGGCTTCCCACCTTTCGGAGTGCGGAGTGAGGGGTGCAGAGAGGCTCTCTGGCTGGGGTGCACCTCCCTGTGGCAGATCCAGCCCCCTTGGCTGTCACTAACCTCCAGGCTGTTTCCAGCCAGCCCAGACAAGGGACTGGGGCCCTGACGTGGCAGGACAACCCCATACCTGTGAGGCTTCTGTGTTCTGCCAAGGGTAGGGCTAGGGACAGGCATAGTGGGCCTGGGTATGAGGTAAGCAGGGAGTAGGAGCCATGGGGTGGGGCTGGGGTAGCCCTCTGCATAGTGGCTCAGCAGGAGTCAGGTTCTCTGAGGAGAGCAGAGATTTCCTGTCTCTTGGGGCCCAAGTGGTGCCAGGAAAGCACTTCGTACAGTTGGCCAGGGCTGATCCCCTCTCCCCAGGGACAAGGCCCTTGTAGGGGTCTCTGGACTCAGGAGGACCTCTCCCACTAGGGTGGGGCAGCCCGATGCCATCCTTCCGGGGCTGGGTGAGCTCTATGCTAAAGGACACCTACAGACCCCAGCCTCCTTTATAAGCCAGCAGACCCTACAGACCACTTGGCTAGGCTGTGGTTTGGTCTGATGGGAAGTCCCCAGCAGGCCAGGAGGAGCGTCAGCAGTGTCCCCTCTGGCTCTGGCTGGTCCTGGCAGAAGTTCCAAAGCTCCTCACCCAGCCCATGTGACCAGCAGAGAGACTTGGGATCCAGGAGGTGTGGTGGGAAGAGGGCCCTGAGTGGTCGGCTAAGTGAGGAAAAGACAGGGGGCAGTGGGCAGGGCCTAGGAAGTCACAGACTTGGCTTGTACCGAGGAGGCCTGAGCCCTCTGCTCATGTGTGCAGCAGCCTGGGAAGGCTGGGCACCCTAACTAGCCTGTGGGGTCTCCTCCACTGGGAAGGTGACCTAAAAGTACCAGGGCAAGCTACCTGAGTGGCTACCTGCCATGGGGTCAGCATTCTGCACCCCTGTCTGAATGGATCAGATTGGCAGGGCTGCTGTGCCCAAGGAGACTAAGCTTGGGCCCAAGGTGGCCAATCCTGCCAGAGGTAGCCCATGGGGGAAGTGAGAGGACTTCAGCATCTCTCCTGTGCCCCTCTGGGCCTGCCAGCCTGGACTTCCCTGTCTTGGGCATACCATCTACAGGGTGGGCTGTGAGCTGCAGTTGTGTGAGCTCCGTGGTGTGGTTGTAGGGGACAAGAATGACCTCTGTCCTGACGGCTGGCCTCAGGGATGGGCATCTGGGCCGCTCCCTGCTGGCCAGAACCCCCAGGCTTCTTGAGGTCGTCTGAGTGGTGCCAGGCCTCCTTTTGGCTCCGTCTCTGTTCCCTGTGTGCTCCCCCCCCCCATAGCTGGGGGTAGCCTAGGCCCCCAACCGGTCTGGCTGCCATGTGTGGCTTTCAGCCTTTGAGCATGGCTGTCATCCTCTGTAGTCTGGTGCTGGCCCTCTGAGCCTTGTTTTTCTGTCTCTCTGAACAGGTCTTCACACAACGAACTAGAAAAGCACAGGTAAGTGACCCCTTATTCGAATCCATGTGGCCCTGTGTGCAGGAGGGAGGCTGTGGCTGGCCTGCCTTGTCCTGGGAGGGCTGCCTGTGCCTCCTGTGTCTATGCCCAAGTGCTCTCAGGCTGTTAGGCAGGTGCAGGGGCCCAGGTTGTGCTCTTGGATCCTCAGCATGGGCCAGGGAGTTGGAACAGGGCCTCTAATGCTGATGGCAGTTATGGCCAGTGGCCTGGAGAAGATGGTGTGCTTTGGAGTGTCCAAACCCCTCTGGAGCAGTAGGACCCCCAAGCTTCTGCCCCCTGGAGTACGGGACAGAGCAGTGTTGGCCAGGAACCCCAGGGGTGGGAGCCCCTTTCAGGATAAAAGAAGCCCCAGCGGTGCTAGGCGGTAGCTCTCTTCTGGCCTCTGCTCCTGCCTGCCATGGATGTGTTCTTTCCTGCCTTCATTGTGAGCAGGTCTGCACCATAGTCTTGCTGGGAAGGTTTGGAGCTTGGCCACTTCCCCCCTCCCCTTCCCTCTTGTCTGCGCCCACTTCCGCTCCCCTGGGATGTGATTTGGGCCTCTGGCTGAGGCGGGCAGCTGCAGGGATGGAACACGGTGTTCCCTGAGGGCTTGTACTTCCTGCGCTGGTCCCGTGTGTTTGGGGGCTACCTGTGAGGCTGTGGGGCTGGGGGATGGTGCTAGGCAGGCCTGGGGTTGCTCCCAGGCCAGAGGAGACCAGCCTGGCCTTGAGCAGGACCCAGGATCTAGGTAGGCACAGAGGTGCTCTAGAAGAGCTTCCTGGAGGTGGAATCTGACAGGTGGGTGGTGCCTTTGAGGGAGGGTGGGGCCTGGCCTCTGACCCTGATGCCCCTTGACCTCTGTGTGAGTCCCCACCGTCTCAGAGTCTGAACTTACACAGGGCTTCCTGGGACCCCTTTGAGATAGAGGTGGGGTGGTTGGGTGGCCAGAGGGTCTTTGGGTTCCCCCCAGCACAGTGCCAGCTCTCTATTCCTGGTTGGCTGAGATGCAGGTATAGGGAGCCTGGAGCTAGGCCCCTGGCAGAGATGGAGGTCTTGGCTGCTGATGCTTCTGGCTGGCGGTTGGCTGTAGGGGCAGCTGGAAGCTCCCTGAGGAAGAAAGGAAGTGCCTCGCTGGGCCCAGATGCCACCTTTCCTGGAGGTGCAACCTCTTGGGCCTAGCTTGGGCCCTGGAGCTTCCCCTTGTGGTACTCTGAGCTGCCGGTCCAGTTCCTCCTCCCCTCAGCACTGGTGTGGACGTACAGTTGCAGCAGGGCTGCAGAGACCTGTGTTTGGCTGTTGCTTCTGTGCTGTTCCCAGGTTCTGCCGTAGGGTACTGGGAAGGGAGTCCTGGCTGTCTTTCTAGCCCTCAGTGCTCCCTGGAGGGCCAGCACACGTCCCAGAGGCCAGGCCCACATCCTCAGTTGGGTTCTTGCCCCCTTCTAAGCATCGAGCCCATTGTTTCAAGTTGGGATCTTCCTGCCCAGTGTCCTCAGCTTTCCCCACAGGGCTGCAGCTCCGTAGAATCCTTCATGGAATGTAAGTTAGCAACAGCCAGAAGATACAGGTGAACAGACGAGAGGGTGGGGTGCTTGCTCCCACCTCCCACCTCCCACCTCCCACCTCCCACATCCTCTGCATTTATTTTTTCTGGGAGTCTGAACTCTGCCTTCCCTTGGGTGCTGGGGGACCTGATGTGAAACTCTGGGCTTCCTGAGGAGCCAGCTTTGTGGTGGAACCCGGGCAGACCCTGTACTGGGCGATCAGGCTGAGGGAGGCAGGGGTACCAGAGCACATGCCCCCCACCTCCAAGCCATGCAGGGCTCCTTGAGGAGTTCAGGAGCTCCGCGGCCAGACCCTCTGGCCACCCAACCACGCCACCTCTCTCAAAGGGGTCCCAGGAAGCCCTGTGTAAGTTCAGACTCTGAGACGGTGGGGACTCACACGGAGGTCAAGGGGCAGGAACAGCTGATGGGGGATGGTAAAGGACTGGGGTGCGGCAGCGGCTGTAGGCAGGAGGATTTGGTGACAGCGCAGTGCTTCCTGGGCTGAGATAGGTGCCCCCAAGCCCACCCCACATCCCTCAGGTAGCTGCTGGCAGAGCCAGTTCCACGCACTTGCCCTAGGCGACCTGTCACAGCCACTGCCCAGGACAGGGAGCCAGGATGACCTGTGCAGCCTGCAACCCCAGCTGTGTGCTGTCCCGGAGTTGGGCCTACATATGCAGCTTTAAATACTGCACAAGCTTGGTCAAGTGGCCTTGTTTGTCTCTTGAGAAATGACTTTTTCTCAAGTGTTACACACATTGCCCCACTATATACTGCTGCAGAAATGGTGCCCCTGGTATGAGAAGGGGACTTCGTTATCCACTGCCCTGCACCTTGACCTTGCAGCACCACATAAGTATCCCCTGCCCATGTCCCTTCCATGGGCTCCCCATCCTGGAGCCTGCTCTGAGGTTCTGGTGATACCCCTCTGCAGGAAGCCTTGCTGAATGTGGTCTTCACACACCTGGGCGTGGTTTGGTAGGACCTGAGCCCTAGGAGTAGAAACCCTGGCTGATGGGCTAAGCTGATGTGACTTTCACAGCTGCACCAGCGGCTCCTCTGCCTGCAGACTCTGAAGTCCCCACGCGCTGGCCAAGCTAGCACTGGCAGTCTTTTCGGCTTTTACAAAGGGGAAAATGAATGTCTACTTGTTTACGTTTTCATTTCCTTGATTGCTCGTGAGATGGAGTCCGTTTTATGTTGGATTTGCCCTTTGTATGCTGCAGCTTGCTGGTTTGTGCCCTTTGCCTGTTGTTACATGGAGTAATTGCTTTTTTCTTTTGGTATAAAAGCTTAAAATATCACGGACACCAACCATTTGTCTTTTGCACATATTGGGAATGGTTTTTTGCTGTAATTTTGTCTGTTAGCTGTGTATTTTTCTTTTTGGTGTAATTGTGTCTTCTGATTGTAATAGTAATCTGTGGGTTTTTTAAGCACAGAAAACTAGAAAATATGGAAAAGCACGAAGCTAAGGAGAAAAACGTTGCCAGCACATGCTCCCAAGGTGCAGGCCCCCCATGCTTCACAGTGCTGCCGAAGAGTCTCTTGTGTGCCTCTGCTTTTTGGGTCACCTGTCGCATACATGGTTCTGTATCCTGATTTTTTTCACCTAACATTATGGTGTGGAAATGTAATACACCAAAATGGCAGAGCAGTTGTGCATGGGTGATGGAATGTGAGGATGATTTTATTCTTTGTATTTTCTAGTATTTCCATAAAGGTTGTGCAAAAATTGCTGTTTGCAATTTTGGGCCAGGGGAGGAGGCCCCTGGAAGCATCCCTGCTTGCATACTTGGTCCTGGTGGTGGCTTCAGGACAGTGGAGACCCGTCTTGGGAGGGCCCCTCTCCCTGAGCAGAGAGCTCTGTTTCCCTGCCCAGCTCAGTGTCCTATTCCTTTTGGGCATGGGGGCCTTTTCTCCATAGAGAGGAGGAGGCTGAGGTTCTGAGCATTCTGGGTAGTCTTGCAGCAGTGGCCTGGGGTCCAGGCCCCACCTAGTCAAGCACAGCCTCAGTCCTGTGCTCTGGAAGTTCTTCCTAAGGTCTACTTCGAGTTAATCCTGAACCTCTGGCTTCCCACAGGCTATGGCCTGGGACACTGGGCCAGAAGTTACTTGGCTGTGGAGGATGCCATGTGGATGTATTAGTGGAAAGTGACCCAGAATTACAGGCCCCTCTCCTGCCTCTCTCTGCACCCAGGGGCTCCTCCTCCCCTGGACCTTGGGCTTCTCTGTCCATGCCCACTGTCCTCCAGGGTCTCTTTAGGACTGAAGGAGGTTGTGAGTTTGCAGGGGCTCTGCAGCAAGGGAGCAGATCTGGAAAGGGGAGAGGAGGTGTATGGATGCTGACCGTGCGAGTCTGTGGGACAAGGGATTTTTAAAGCCTGAAAACATATCCTTACCCTGACTTGGCAGGCCTGCTCCTAAGGATTCATTTTAAGCGAGTGTGCAGAGTTTGGAAGCAGGGCCAGGGGCTCTGTTGTGGGGTATCATGCATGCCCCGAAGTGGGTGCCAGGCGGGTAGATGTGTGCAGACATGGCAGAGATCCCAGGCCATCTTGGAGCATCAGAGGGAAGACCAGGGCCAACTGCTGCCCCTCCCCAGCCAGGGAAGGCAGTGTTTCTCGGGGGATCATGACTCACGAGCCAGCACCCTGAGTATACAGCTCCAATTTTGGGGAAAGTGGATCCATGCTTATGTAGTTGGGGACAAAATCTGAACTGCAGCAGACTCGAAAGAGACTGGCTAGTCCCTGGCCCTCCCTGCCTCAACAAACTCAGGTTTCTGTGAGGAGGGCAGCAGCCAAGGGCACACTGTATGTGGCAAGGTGGGAGGTGTGGATGTTGTTCATGTCTCCAGTTCCCTGAGCCCAGGCTGTGCATTACTTGGATGTGGGGCCTTGTGGATGCCACCTCCAGAGAGCTGCACGCGCCCAGCTGCTCCACTGGCAGCTGCTGGCTAGGCCAAGAAGGGATCCAGTCCCAGTGGTCGGGTGGGGTCTGTGAGAGCCCGGGTCAGCAGCTCCTGCTGCCACACTTGGTTTGACGCCTGTCCTGATGGTTCCATCTCTGACTCTTTCAGACGAGCCAAGCTCAGACTCTACTTGGAGCAGCTGAAGCAGCTGGTACCTTTGGGCCCAGACAGCACACGCCACACCACCCTGAGCCTTCTAAAGCGTGCCAAGATGCACATCAAGGTGAGCAGACCCAGGTTGCCCTGTCTCGTCTTCATCCTGTATGCCCCAGGGAGCCCTGACCCAGGTGCCGCGGAGATGGTGGGAAGCTGCCTAGCAGGTGCATGTCGGGGGCTTGGGGTGTTCTGTGGGGGCAGCCACAGGAACTGCAGGGGTCGGGAGGTCACCTGGTGAGGTGATAGGAGTGAACAGTGTATTGGGCGGCTGGGCTTGGGGGGGGACTTAGGATATAGGTGACTCTCGTGGACCTGGGTTGGTAGCAGTTGTAAGGTAGGGTAGTCAAACGGGGGTTGCCCTTTGTGTGTTTGCAGAGAGGCAGGAAGGATGTAGTACCTCACAGGGTATAAGGAAAGTGGGGTTGCTCTGGGAGCCAAGGGAGACACTCCCTGGGACACTCCCGTGGTCTTCAGACTTTCCTGCTGACTCAGGGATCTGGGACATCAGGGCCAACCATGGCAGACTTCTATTCCCATTAAGGGCCTTCTCTGCGTCCCAGGCATGGGCACCCAGGCAGGCATAGAGGACACGGGAGGGCAGGGTCCGCAGGCACATATGTGGCGAGGGCCTAGGCCGAGGTGGGCCCAGGCCTGCTGCAGCAGGGCAGCTCCCTCCCGAGGAAGGTGCTGGCCAAAGGCTGGACGGCCTTGTCCCAGAGTCAGACCCACACATGACTCAGCCAGGGTGCTGGGGAGGGTGCTCTGTGGCTGTGCCCTGGCTGGGCCATGTTGAGGTCCAGATTCTGCCCTGCCTGGCCCATGTCCCTGCGCCTGTGGAGGATGCTGCCCTGTCCTGACCATGGGCCTACTATCACCTCCTGTCCCACCCCTGTCCTTAGAAACTGGAGGAGCAGGACCGCAGGGCACTGAGCATCAAGGAGCAGCTGCAGCGGGAGCATCACTTCCTGAAGCGGCGTCTGGAGCAGTTGTCGGTGCAGAGCGTGGAGCGTGTGCGCACAGACAGCACTGGTTCTGCCGTCTCCACAGATGACTCGGAGCAAGGTGGGCCCCGGGGCACTCGGTGGAAGAGGAAGTGCTGGGTGGCTCTGGGGGTACTACCCATCAGGATCAGCTTTGTCCTTCACCATGGCAGGCAGGGAGGAGCACTAAGGCCAGGGATGCATGAGCACCAGAGATCGCTGGGCCCTGGGCAGTGCCTTTGAAGGTTGCTTGTTCTTACTGAGAGTTGTCCCAGCCTCTGCTACTTCAGGGCTGGGGGCAGGATTCCTCCATTCCCCTCAGAGCGCAGACTTCTGTGAAAGGTCTGATGTAGAGGCCGCCCCCTCTGCTGTGGTGTGCCTGACCCTCTCCTCTCTGTTTCCTCAGAGGTGGACATAGAGGGCATGGAGTTTGGCCCGAGTGAGCTGGACAGTGTTGGGAGCAGCAGTGATGCCGATGACCACTACAGCCTGCAAGGCAGCAGCTGCAGCGATGGGGGCTACGGGCGCCCTTGCAGGCGGCCTGGCCGCCCCAGCCTCTTGTAGGCCCCACTTCCTGTGTTCCCTGGCCTGCCTGCCTGCCCAGCCAGCCGTGGCAGCCCTCCAGTCCTCCCTCAGCTGACGCCAGCCTCTCTGTGGGCCCACTGCTCTGCCATGTTGGAAGCTCCAGCTGCCGCCCGCCTAGGCTGCCAGCCTGTGCCCTCCTGTCCCATGTTCAGGGCCCCCTGCAGGGAGGCAGGGCCTGGCAGCCACCACCTGGAGCCCAGCGTAGCCGCCCACGTCTGTCCTCCGATTCTTAATCATTCCAGAAGTATTAAATGTCATTGCTGCAAACTTCGGCGGATGCCATGTAAGGGGCCTCATGACCACCTTGGGGAGCCCAACCCCCAGTGCTGGATCCCAGGAGGAAGGAATAGACGGAGGAAGGAAGGTGTGCCTGGCAGTCATCCTCACAGCTCCTGAGGCGTGGATAGAGCGGAAGGCTCTGCACTGGGCTGGACTTGGGTGAGCACGCTGGGGCATGTGGGCGGAGAGGCCAGGCCGCCCTGTGCCAAGCTGGGCAGCTTCCTCTGTTAGGACCGACAGACAGGCACATGCACCCAGACTTTCACCAACATACGCTTGCACACACAGACTCGTGGGCCCTCAGAGGGCAGATGTCCTGAGAGGCTGGCCTTTAGGGGTTGCTGAGGCCAGTGCTGGCCCAGCTCACCTGCACTGGCCCTGGTGGCTCTGTGCAGTCTGCACAGGTATTGGGCTTCTCTTCCCTGCAAGGCCTGGGAGGGCCCAGGCCAGCAGCTGAACCACTGGGTCCTTGGCTTTCTCATCTCCTTTTCTTTTTTTTTTTTTTTTTTTCTGTTTCTTTTTAATGTTTTGCAGTACTGGGGATTGAATCAGGACCTTCACACTGAGCTACATCCCCAGGCCTTTTTAAAAATTTTTTTTTGAGACAGAGTCTCACTAGGTCGCTAAGTTGCCCAGGCTGGGCTTGAACTTGGCAATCTTCCTGCCTCAGCCTCCCAGAGTGCTGGCATCACGGGCGTGCACTACCACGCCAGGCTTCACCTCCCTTTCTTAAAAAAAGAGGAAAAAAAAACAAAAGCCACACTGCTCAGCAAGGCCAGTTCCCTTTGAGGGACCTCACCAGTTCTGCCTGTGGCAGCCTCAGCTGGCAGAGGCTTTTCCCAAAAAAAAAAACAGAAAAACATTTTTTAAAAAGAGAAAAAGCTCTAAAGACTCGCCAAGAGACGCAAGCATATGCGCCTCTATTTCCTGTATGAGACTTTTGTACTCTATTTTCCTAGCTGTCGTGTGTCCTTATTTGCTGAGGGGTGGGAGCGACCCAGCGTCTCAGGGACCTGTCCTCTGTCACGTTGTCATAGTGTGCCTTGTGTCCCCTGTCTCGCCTTGCCCACTGCCACCAGCATGTCCCTCAAGGTTCATGGGATGTCCAGGCCTGCCTGGCAGGGACCCTCTGTGCCCTCCCCTCAGGGCAACCATCCCAGCAGCAGTGGCTTCCTGTGGGGGGGGCCCACTGCCCAGCTCCCAGTGTGGACCCCCCCACACACACACCACAGTGGGTGGGCACGGCCTGTGCAGCTGGGGACATCAGGCCTGCTTGCCAATCCGTAACCTGACTCGAACCCTGCTCCAGGCTGGGGCGAGGGCTCCAGGAGCCTGACTTTGGCAGCTGATGAGCACAGAGTTCTCTCTGGTCGTGGGGCCTTTTAGTCCTGAAGTCTTTTTTCCCACGAGCAGGGAACACACAGCAATACTTAGGTGGTGGCCTTAGGGCTGGTGCACAACAGCACCTGCCACCCCTCTGGTGCATTTGTAACCAATTTCCAAGTGGCAAGGAGAATTCTGTTTATCTCCAGTCATGGCCTGGACCCCTGGGGCCATGGCCTGTGAAGGCAGAAAGGAGGCCCTGGAAACAGCTCTGGTGTGGAACCTGCCCAATAGGGCGTGGGGGTCTGGGGACAGCAGGAGAAGCGCAGGCGGATGGTGGTGGTCCTTTCTGCATCTCAGCCTAGCTGGGATCAGCACCCAGGAAGGGGCTCTGCCTGCCACGTGCCGGGAACCCATGTTGAAGGGCTTAGAACTCCAGACCCACTCAGATGCTAGAGTTCTCGAACCCTCACTCCCTGTCTGTCCCCTTGCCTCAGCTCTGCCCCCAACCCCAGGCTCAGGCCCCGTACAGGGGACCACAGTGGCCCCTTGGCCACCCTCCCAACAGCTCCACCTGTGCCTGTTCAGGCCATGGCTCCCATGTGGACTGAGGAGTTAGCCTCTTCAGCCACCCAAGGGTGCTCTCCATCGCCCCCACTAGCAGGGGTGGAAGGGTGGCTCCCAGTGGGGCTGGTGCTAAGCGCCACATCCACAGCTCCCTCCCTGCTCTGTTTTCTGCACAAGGAGGCCACTGCTGGTGGCCACCATGGTGATGTAGAAGAAATCAAGACCAGAGAAGCCACGGCCTACTTTCTGCACCTGTGTCCCCCTGCCACGTGGTACTCAGGGCTCGGGCTAGGGTTCCCATCTTACGGGGGACAGCTCCTTGGTGACAGGCTCTACTACCCAGCTGGCCTAGGAGATGGTGAGGTGCTTGTGGCCACATTCCTGGACAGAGGGAGCCCCATGCCAAACTGCAGCCTGAGGGCCCCCTGCTCCTGTCTGCCCCCACCATCCCTGCCTCTCTCAGGGTCAGTTGACCAGACCCCCACTGCCTGCCCACAGGTCCTGACCAGTGGGCCTCTGTCCAGGGCACCAGGGCAGGTTCTATGCTGGTCGGGTGCAGAAGGGGCCTGGTGGGTGCTGTAGAGACCTGAGCTGAGAGTGAGCGGCTCCTACTGCTGACTCCAGGTGGGGCTGTGCTGTCGTTCTGTCATTGTAATATAAATACAAGTTTTTATACCTCACCCTCTGGCTTCCAGTTCTTTCCATTTCTCGCCTTGCTCCCTTCCCCTTGCCCTCGGGTGCTGGCTGTTGCTAGCCGTGAGCCCTGTCCTCTGAGGTTTGTGGGGAGCATGGGGATCTTGGCTCTGGTCAGTCCCTCACAGGAACGTTTGTGAGGTTGTGAGGTCACGTGCAGGGGGAGGACAGGCCAGAGTGACCCTGAATGCCCACTGCCCCCCAGGGAAACTCTGAGCCCCGATTCCTGCAGGCCCAGGCACTGAGAGGGGTGCCACTGGATCCCCACCTCACAGAGACGGCAGGAAGCACATGCAGCCTTCAAGGCTGCAGAGTTGTGCAGCTGGTTGGCCAGTCAGGAACTTGCTGAGAGCATGGGGTCACCACCCTGGGACATGGTAGAGCCCACTGTGGACGGTCCTGGGGAACCTATTTTCAGCTTTGAGTGGGCATGGGAGACGAGCTATAGGAGCCCTGTCCTTCCTCCTGGGCAGCGGTGACTCTTGCTTCTGAACCCTGCGAGCCCCTGGGCCTCCAGGCAGTTAGTAGGGCCACTTAGAGCAAAGAAGAGGACCCCCACCTGGAGACAACAGGACCTCAAGACTAGGGAATCTGGTGTTGTGTGAATGTTTGAATTCCCAAATATGTTTTAGAGGGCCAGGGACATAGCTCAGTGGTGCAGTGCCTGCCTGGCAAGCTCAAGTTGTGAGTTCGAATCCTGATACCAATCCCCCTAATTGTTTTAGAATCTTCACCACCACTTCCTATTGGAGCACCCCAATGTGAGACCCCCTGCCTGTACCCCAACCCTAGCCACTGTCTTCTTGGCAGCCAGTGTAACCCAAACCAGTCCTGCTACTCCCCTCCCTGCGCACTCTGGGTCCCTGTTACCCCCAGGATTGCATCCACTTATTGGTACTCCTGCCCACTCAATCCACCTCACCCTGCCTCCTGGATCCCCTGGCTCTGCCCTGCCCTGGGGAGTGAGCCCCAAGTCCTTTGTGTTTCTTCCTATCTCATTTTGGCTGGGATTCTGACCACACGTATCAGGAGCTGGTCTAATCCGGGCTGCTCCCTGGCAGGACCTTTGCACACAGCGCCTTCCTCATTTCCAGCCCCTTGGCAGGGGGAACACTTGCAGTGGGGGTTGCACCTAACACCACAGGGGCCTGAGAGCATAAACAAGGGTTGTGCCACTCACCCCTCTTCCCACTGCCTTCCCTGCTCGGGTCCTTTCTGAGACCCTTGCCCTGTTCCTCCAGGGCCCTTGGCCCTGCTCCTCCCAGCTCCAAAGGCTGCCATGAGGATGACCTCCTTCCTGGTGGGGCCAACCCAAACCTGCTCCTGAGTTTGGGGACTGAGTTTACACCTTTGTCACACGAGTACCAACATGATGAAAAACGAACTCATTCTTCCCTCATCTTCCTCCAAGCTGGTAGTCAAAGCAAGTCTGGTTCCTGAGGAGGAAGACAGAACCCAAGGCCCCAGAGTTCTGCTGGCCCATGGGACTCCCCCTGCCATTCCACAACCTGTCCCCTGGTGCCAGCTGTCCCTTCTGCTTCTGTCAATTTTGTTACCACAGAGTGAAGCTACTATAGGTCTGAGAAGGTCATTTTCTTGCTTCAAAACATCCTCTGCTCCCATGGCTTCGAGAATACAGTCCTACCACATGTCCACTGAAAACTGCACACGAAAACAATCCTTAACTTCACACTGTTACTTGCAAAGTTTAGAAATAGTTGGAAGACACTGTTCAAAACCTCAGACACTATTTCATATTGGTAGCAAAACGGGCACCCTCACAGCCCTGTCTGGCAAGTCCACCGGGGCTTGCTCAGCAGGGGTAAACACCTGGGTTCCATTTATTTTGTGACGCTACCAAAACCCCAACTGATTTTGATTAGAAGAAAGCAAGCTTCTCTTGGAAAGAAGCATAAACATGTTTGCCTTCTTAAATTTCAAATACAACCTGAAGAACACTTTCCAGGTCTGTAGAGTGGACCCTGCTATCTATTATTTATACTGGGAGAACATATCACTGTAAGTTTTACTGTTTTTTATGGCTTTATACAGCCTCACAAGCACCTTTCAAATAACTCTGTTCAGCAACTCAAAATGGGACTTTGTAGGCTGAGGAAATCACCCAAGAATCATTAAGAAAAGTAGGTTTCCAGAAGGGCTGCTGGATCGCACCCTCCTGCTCCAGGATCTCTATGAAGTAGCGCCTTGGCTTTTTGGCGTCTTTAATTCCATCTCCTCTGAGTTCCTCCTCACAGTCTATAAATACCCTCAAGTCCCTCCCATTTTAAAACAAAACAAAACAAACCAAAAATCTTCCCTTCGGTCCTGGTCCTGCATTCCCGCCCCCTCATCGGTGTCACTTTGCGCTCTCTCTCTCTCTCTCTCCCTCCCTCCCTCCCTCCCTCCCTCCCTCCCTCTCTCTCTCTCTCTCTGTCTTTGCCTCCTCAGCAAAATTTCTTGAAGGCACCGCCTGCCTGTACAGCCTCCACTTCCTCCGGCCCAAACCACTCAGCTTCGGCTCCCTGCTGCCCCCAACCTCCAGCCACAGCTACCAAAGTCCTCCTGGTCCAGCCCCCAGGATTCCATTAACTTCCCCTCTGTAGTGTTTTTTTTTTTTCTTCAGATCATTTTTAGGCTTTGTTGACTTTTACAAGAGAATAAAAAAGTAAAACAAGAATTATTAGGAGGTTATCTCTCACTTGAACGCAATTCCCAGTACCTGACCAGGAACATTTATTTTTCCTATACTTATGCATTAAGAGAAACAACGGAGAAAGGCTTCTCCCTAGTCACACTGGACTGGACCATTATCTGACAAGCCACCTCAGGGTCATTTATCACCGGGGGGAGGGGAACACCACATACTGATGACCAAAGCCTACAGCTCGCAAATTTAGGTTTCACTTACAAAAGGTTGGTGAGTTACGAATGATTTTTGTCTGGTACAGGCAGATGCAAAGGGATTCTGTTTCATACAAATAAATTCTGTCCAATAAGAAACGATAAACCCGGGCTCTGGCTTCACGGGACTAGGGGAACGACCAGATGTGCGCCACACTTAGCCTTTTTTCAGCATTTTCTTTTACTGCCTGTGTCATTTCGGCCCCCCTCTGTCTGTCCTGAGTTAAAGGCATCCCCGACACAGCACTCCTTGCTCTTGTGGGTTATACTTTAACGTTTTGGAAATGTGCAGGGGAGGAGCCAGCTTTTGCTTCGCGGGCAGGTGAAGGCTTGGGGGTTAAGTGCCTTGCAAAGCAGCGTCCATCCTGAGCCTCCGGCGGAGCTCAATGACCCCGCAGACGTGCCAGGCAGTGCTTCGGCTGGCGTGTGGCCCGATCACTGGCACCGAGCCGGGTCACGCGTCAGAGCAGGGCAGGCTGGGTCCGCAGGACTGTCGGGCCCGTCTTTCTTTTCCCAGAAGTGTCGCGAGAGGATCACGATGCCGGTGGAAGAGAGAGGCGGAGATGGGCGTCGCGGCCGTGGAGGGCGTCGCGGCCACGGAGGGCGTCGCAACAGAGGAGCTCAGGGTCCCCCGAACGCCTGACGCCAGGCTCTTCCCAAGAGGGGCGGTGTGAGGGAGGGTCTTCGGCAGAAGAGCCAATCAGACAGCTCCATCGGGGGCGGGAACCGCCAGGCCTTGGGCGGGGCAGCAATAGTTTAGCTCCGGCTCCGCCCAACCCGGGTCCCCCATGCCACGCCTGCGCAAACACTGACTTTATGCGCATGCGTACTTGCCGGCGCTCCCGTGAGGCAGTGCGAGGCGTGCGGTGCTTTGGCGCCATCTGTGAGGGCCTTGGCGGTGTATCCCTGAGGTGAGGGGCGTTGCCTAGGTGTGGCCCTGTCGGGGTGTGGAGTGTGCGACCCGCTTCTCTTTCAGGAGTTGGAGCAGCAGTTCACGGTGCCAAGAGCCTGGCCCGAGTGGTGGGCTCGGCCGCGAGCGGAGACCCGGTCTCTGAAGGCGTGAGGAGTGGCTGGGGCTGACACCCTCTCCTTTGCCTGAGGTTTGTCAGTTTGCGCCGTATTGGGTTTGGGGGGGTTTGGTAAGTATTTTCTCAGCAAGCACAGGTATCATGACGGACTGCACACCCCAAAAAACCCCAGAACAAAAAACAACCCAGAGATTTCAGCCGCTCGAGTGCGGGGCGTGTGGCGACCTCGCGGCGGTTCCCCGGCGGACCTGCGTCCGCCTCACGCCGCCTCGGCTCGGCGTCGGTGTCCGCGCGCGTCTGCGTAAAATGATGAGGCCTGAGCGCCGCGCCACTGACGCCTCTGCTCTCGGCTCTCACTCTCCAGGCCTGCTTCCTCAGCGCTGCGTCGGGGACGTTTCCTGGGAGCTTGGCGGATGCTTATTGGGCCATCGGGGTAAATATCGATCCTTCTCGTTAAACCACTGTTTATTTTTGTTTTCTTAACCTAGGATGGGCAGGGAATAGCGGCTGCTTAGCTACTTGGGGGCTTGGGTTTGGATTCACTTGCTTTAAATGAAATACAAGCGTAGTGTATTTGAAACTATTTCACCTTTGGGAAAAACAAGATTTTATTACTGGGTTTTCATTTCTGTTGCGGTTTTCTGAGAAATACCATCATTACTTACGTTTTCCTTTGTCTTCATCAACCATTGCACTGGCTCACAAATATGGTTCTTAAGTATCATATGACATTTATCTGTATCTTCCTTTTAAAAACACATTCACTTATTTGTGGTCTAATAGTTGTTTTCTTCCCCTCTAGGAGGAGTCAATATAGATTCTAAAAATATTTTCCCAGTCTCTCTGGACTTTTTTGGGGGAGGGATACTGGGAATCGCACTCAAGACCTTGTGCTTGCGGGGCAGGAGCTTGTGCCGCAGAGCTATATACCCGGCCCCTCTCTATGGACTTTCCTAGTTAGTTTTGTTCTGTTTGGATTTATATGATAAAAATCACCACATACCCATATCAGATATAAAACAAAACAAAACAAAAAACCCTAAAAAACAACTAGGGTAGTTAAAGCATGAGTTGTGGAAATGAATTTGTAGAAACATTAAAAAAAATTGGTTATCCCAAAGCTGATACTCTTAATGGAGAAGATTTTGACTGGTTGTTTGAGACTGTTGAAGATGAAGCATTTTTGAAATGGTTCTGTGGGAATGTGAGTGAACAGAATGTATTATCTGAAAAAGAGCTGGAAGCTTTTAGCATTCTTCAGAAATCAGGCAAACCTATCCTAGAAGGGTCAGCATTGGATGAAGTTCTTAAAACTTGTAAAACTTCTCATTTGAAGACACCTAGACTGGATGATAAAGAACTGGACAAATTAGAGGATGAGGTTCAAATGCTGCAGAAATTAAAGAGCCTAAAAATTCAGCGACGTAATAAATGCCAACTGATGACTTCAGTATCTGGCCACAAATCTCTGAGGTTAAATGCTGAACGTGAAGAAGCCACTAAAAAACAGAAGCAGAGTCAAGGAATTCTGAATGCTATGAATGCCAAACTCAGTAATGAACTTCAGGCTCTTATTGACAGAGTTACTAAATTGATGACATTCTTCAGACATTCTGATTTAAGTCCAGAGGCAGATCTCATGGTGTTTTTATCTCAGTTTTCCTTGGAAAAATATCTAAGCCAAGAAGAACAAAGCACAGCAGCTTTAACCTTGTATACCAAAAAGCAGTTCTTTCAGGGTGTACATGAAGTAGTTGAAAGTTCAAATAAAGAAAATTTTCAGCTTTTAGATATACAAGCACCATCTATATGTGATAATCAAGAAATCCTTGAAGAGAGACAGCTAGAGATGGCTAGACTGCAGCTAGCATACATCTGTGCCCAACATCAGTTAATTCATTTGAAAGCAAGTAATCTGAACATGAAATCGAGTATAAAATGGGCAGAGGAAAATCTTCATAGCCTAATCAGCAAGGTAAATATAAGAAATTATACTGATTCATATCATAATTATTGTTAGGAATATAGGGTTGAATATTGTTAAAGTACTTTAGAAAGGAAGGTTGAATAAGGAATTACAGTTTTTAACAAGTGTTCTCTTTGGTGCTTTTTTGTGGTATATATATTTCAGCACTTTTTAAAAATAGGTCCTCATACTAATGGAAGGCAGAAATGGTAATAATTCTGTTATCTATTTCTAGATATCTACATAATTCACATCTGTTTTGAACAAAAATGCTTTGTGTTCTGAATTTGAAATTTCTGTTAATTCAGAAGTTAACTGAACAGACTGAAAAGGAATTTCCTTTTTGAGAAGTATGGTAAAAGGACAAGTTGTTTTATTATTAGCATTTTGGCTTGTTTGCTGTGATCAGAGCATGGTGCTAATGTATTCAGAGGTCCAGGTTCTGTAGACTGAAACCTTGCTACCTTGTTGAGCATGTCTAGATGTATTGTAGATGTGGGAAGCTTGTTTTCTTGGTAATGTAAACCACTAGATAGGTGAGTAAAAATGTAACTTTTCTGATCTGAATATCAATTTATTTACTACAGCTGTCACAAACTTTGTAACAATAAAGAAGTCCTGTGTTTGTGTGCTAAAGTAAAAGAACATGACTAGCAGAATACCTACTGAGATAATGTTAGTGTTGAAGAAAAACTTACATAGTGTTTATTTACATTTGGTGAATAATGAGCTGTTAATGTTTTTGATTCAGTTGAGCATGACATGATCTCTTATTTTGGTAGCCACACATGGAGTAGCATTAAAATTTAGTGTTTTATACTGATTTTTCTGTTACTCTATGCTTTTTACTTTCTTTGTGTTTGTTTCTTTGAGACAGAGTCTCACCATGTAGTTCAGGCTGGACTTGAATTATGTAGCTCAGGCTGCCTGGAACTTGCAATGATCCTTCTGCCACAGCCTATCAAGTGCTGGGATTACAGGTGTGCATTACCACACCTGGCTTTATTTTTTTACTTTTTAAACTATAATTTTGGCTTATATTTATATGGAGTTAGTTTTTATTCATTTGAGCATATTAGTTGGTCACCTAAAATAGGAAGTGAAAATAATTTAAAAACAAAGTTTAAGCCTACATTTTGAAGTTTTCATTGTTTTTCTTTGTGTAGGCTGTTGTTAAAGAAAATTTGGAAGCCAAAATTTCTAGCTTGAACAGTGAGATTCTGAAACTTGAAGAACAAATCACTCATATAAAAGACAAGAGTTTGCCTGCTGTGGTAAAAGAGAATGCGCAGTTATTGAATATGCCAGTTGTAAAGGGAGATTTTGACCTGCAGATTGCTAAACAAGATTATTATACAGCAAGACAAGAGTTAGTGTTAAATCAGTTAATAAAGCAAAAGGCATCATTTGAACTTGTACAGTTATCATATGAAATTGAATTGAGGATGCACTGGGACACATATCATCAATTTGAAAATTTGGTTCAAGAACTTAGTCAAAATAACATGACGCTTTCCCAGCGACTGGAAATGTTAAAAGACCCATCAGTCTCTCAGCAGATAAATCCAAGGAATACCATTGATACTAAGGATTATTCTACTCAA
This sequence comes from Dinomys branickii, assembly GCA_004027595.1. Classification (NCBI taxonomy): domain Eukaryota; kingdom Metazoa; phylum Chordata; class Mammalia; order Rodentia; family Dinomyidae; genus Dinomys; species Dinomys branickii. The sequence continues at coordinate 58,671 of PVLD010002602.1, read as the reverse complement.
AGGTATGTATGTTTCATTGCTTCCTTAGTAATGTTGTTCTTTTCTGTTTTGGAGAGAGTCTGAACTAAAATCTAGAAGTTAAAAAAAATTTTAATCCAGTTTTGTCCTTTTTATTCTCTTCTGCCTTTTAAAAATATGCCCCTTTTTAACTTTTGCTCCTTTTTCATTCATGTGAGATCTGAACATAGCTACTTTAGAGCTAAAATGGATGGGTAGAGGAACGAATAGATACAGAATTTTACCCCCCTCTAGCCACCACTATTTAGATACATTATTTTAGAGTTGAGGCAGGAAGTTTGATGACAGGTTTGTATAGTACTGGTGGGCAGGTGACTGACTACATTTAGAAAATGTAGTAGAAGACTTCATTTTTGTCTGGTCAGGTGGATTATTGAGGGTAAGTGCATCATCTGATCTTGTTTTTTTACTAATGAAGTGAGGAACTTGGGTAGGACTGCTTCATTGTACAGTTTCAGGGAGTGCCATCGTGATCATGATCTATGTGAATGATGCCACCTGGAATTGTGTAATTACCCCATATGACCTTAATTGGCAGTCTTAGACTTGAACATGTTTTATAAGGCTTTTTACAAGTTGTTAAAAAATGTATATGTGTGTATATATTTTAATAGAAGAAAAGCAGATAGTTTCAGGTACATGTAGAAGATATTACCCCAGATTTTTTCATTAGCCCTATAGGATGATGGTTTTTTCTGCTATTAATGATTGAAGAGCTAAAGTGGTCTCATACCTCATGAATGTTTTAATTTACCAACGAAATACTGACAAGATTGGAGTAGGGAAAGTTTGTTGTAGCCATTTATATGGTTCTTTATTGTTTACTTTTTTACATTATTTACATCTTTTTAATTTTTGTCTTTTATCTTTTTTATTCTTTTTCCATAACCCTGTAAAATAGGTAGGTATTAAGGTACAAAAGTTAAGTCTCAGGGATTGATTTGCGTTCCCTCGCACATAATAGAGAACATAGTGAACTCAGTCCTAGGTCTTTGTTTTAGGTTGTTGGCATTCCTTTGTAGATATGTTCTGTGAAAGAAGTGTTTTCTTAGGAAATATCTTTAAAGCATGCTGTTAAAAGTAGGTTAATGACAGTTAAAATCAAGAAACATTTTATATCTAAAACTTGAAGATGGAGAAACTGGGAATTGAGATGCAATAGAACATTGCTATACTTAAATAATCTTATCGTTGAACTGTTTAGTTGCTTGATTTTAGAAGCACACAAATTAATATTTTTTGGTTGTTATTTAGCTATCCCCATAAATGTTTCATTATAGTGAATTATAATTTTGAGAACTATATTAACTTGACAAATTTCTCCCTATAATTTTTACTTTTATATTTTAGGCTTTTTCAACTTTTAGAGGGAGAGAATAAGAGAAAAGAATTGTTTATCACTCATGGAAACCTAGAGGAAGTGGCTGAGAAATTGAAACAGGATGTTTCTTTAGTACAAGATCAATTGACAGTATCTGCTCAAGAACATTTTTTATTTCTGTCCAAACTGAATACTGATGTGGATGTGCTTTGTGATGCTTTGTATCAAGGAGGAAATCAACTTTTGCTTAGAGATCAGGTGGGTATTTGCCATAGTAATTAAAATACTTTATAAAATAATGTTCATTGTAAAAGATGTTAAATAAAATATTCACATGAAGATGTTATCTTTTATTGCCCTGAAAGAAATTTTCATCTCTTTTTAATTTTTGTTTATATATAAATATATTTTTCAAATACTTTTGATTGTCAAACACAGAATTGTAAAATTTATAAGTTTTTCAGGCACCACAAAAGGATATATAACACTGATTTTTTTCAGTACCGAGGATTAAACCCAGAACCTCAGACGTGATGGACAAATGCTCTATCACTAAGCTATATCCTTAGCCTTTTAAATTTTGAGACAGGGTCTGAGTTGCTCCAGCTAGCCTCAAATTTTTGGTCCTCCTGTCTCAGCACCCCTAGTAGTGGGATTCAGAAAAACATTTTTAGGAAATATTGGAGCTTAAAAATTTTTCTTAGATCTTCAGACAGGGATGATCTATTAGTAAATTTAATGCAAATAGGCCAACAGCCAAAGAACTCTGAAGTCTGAAACACTTTTGTTCGGTCCCAGGTTTCAGATAAAGAATACTTACACCTGTGCAAGTGAATATGTATGTATTTTGCAGTCCAGCAGTTTTACTCATGTGGATATGTGTATGTGTATGCTTATACATCTGTGTGCACATCACATGCATTTACAAATATTCAACTATGAAACACAACCAGACTGTTTACAGCAGTCTGATTTGTAATAGCAAAAACCAACAACAATCTAAATGTCTGCCAGTAGAATAGATAATTATGGAATTTCATCTAGTTGAATCTTAGTTCTATAAAAGAGAAAACTGAATGAACCAGAGCTTTATATGTATTTACATGGATGAATCTCAAAAACAACAAACAAGAAACAGCCTGGTGTGGTGGCACATTCCTGTAATCCTAGCACTCGGGAGGCTGAGGCAAGAGGATTGCTGAAGGCCAGCCTGGACTACATAGTGAGTTCAAGGCCAGCCTGAACTACATAGGGAGATTATGTCTCAAAAAAACCCAAAAACTAAACAAAACAAGTAACAATGACAACAACCAAAAAACCCTTAAAGTTTCTGTGTTTTGGTTTCCAGAAGAGGGATACTTGGCCTATATATTGTATTGTTTTTTAAAGCAGTTGTACCATATTGTACCAGTGGTGACTTAACACATTCATGGTGGGGCCGTAATTGCATATCTCTCGCTGCTGGGGAAGGTCTGCACCGCTGGTGGTAAATGCATGACTGACTACCCCATTGGGTGGGACAGGCTGCTGGCTGGGACAGTCATGCCTGGGGAAAGTTGGTGGGAATGTGTTAACAGAAGCTAGTTAATTTGTATCATTTTCATCACATAGCATTGATCTATAAATTTCTGCCTATCTTGTAGGTATAAAATTATGTCCATTGGTATTGTCCCTATTACTAGGGAGGCTAAGCCTCTCTTTTACTTGTTTACTGGCCATTCACCTTATTCTGAGAATCGTTTGTAAATTCTCTGTGCCTATTTTTTTTGTGTGTACACAGGAGTTCTTTGTACATTTCATTGCTAATTCTTTGTTAATTATATGTGTCAAATATATTTGGTTGTCTTTTCATACTTTTTACTGTTTCATTTGTCTTCTAAAGGATTTTAATTTTTATGTCATTTATTCTTTTATTCTTCACCCTTTTTTAAAAACAAAAATGCATGTACCACCAGTATCTTTTTTTATGTCTTGCTAAGGTTGACCTTTAGCATCATTATAGTCTCCTTTGCTTTATTCTTTTTCTCTTTTTTGTCTTTTTGAGACAGGGTCTTGCTATGCAGTTGAGGCTGGCCTTGGGCTCACTTTGTAGCCTGGGCTGGTCTTGAACTCGCAATGATCCTCCTGCCTCAGCCTCTCAAGTGCTGGGATTACAGGTGTGTGGCACCAGGCCTGGCTGTCTGACTAGTTTTTAAAAATTTTATCTTGTTACTTGGTTAATGGGAGAATTATATGAAAATCTGCTAGTATGATGGGTTTGACATTTAGTCTGTGTAGTTGTATCAGTTTTGAGTCTCTTGTAAATTACATCCAAGTTTAACATTTTGGGGAATAATTATCCTGGTGGATTTAAATTGTGATGAATCAAAAGCATTTTAGCATTGCATAATGACCTCTTTTATCCCTATAATGCTTTTGGTGTTGTTATTCTTTGGCTTGATACTAATGTTTTGATGTCATCTCTCTTTTGGTTAGTAATTCCAAGGCACATAGTTTTCATTTATATTATTCTTTGTTTCTACTTAGCATTATGAAATACAAATTTTTACTTGCTAAATAGTTTTCTGAGTTTTTCTTTGTGTACCTGGAGTTGAACTCAGGATGTCCCACTTAACAGTCAGGCACTATATCCCCAGCCTGGCATCTTTTAAATTTTTATAATACTCTATTGATTTAATTAGTGTGCCGTAGTTTCTATAACCATTCTACCACTTTGGATATGTTGATAGTCTTCATCTGCTTTGTTTGATCTTCATCAACATCAACTGTATCTTTGAGTATATTAGCTTTCTTTGTTGAAAACTTTGATATGGATTAATTCTTGGAAGTAGGCTCAAATTCCTTTCTAATTAATGCCACTTACTCATAATCTCACCAGTACCATCTACTAGACACCATTGGTGATGTGCTATATCATCATTTCATGAATTGGTAAGACAAAAAAACTTCCAGTTAAACTGACATGATGCTTATAGGTAATTTTTGTTTTTTAAATTGTTCGTATTACACAGGATCTTTTAGGTATAGGTAGGCATAGATTTTTTATCATGCCGCTCTTACTTATTAAGGTCTCACTATTTAGTGCAGGCTGGCCTGAACTTACTTCTGTAGCCCAGGCTGTCCTTGAACTGGTGGCAATCCTCCTGCTTCAGCCTCCTGAGTGGTGGGATTATAGTTGTGCACCACCATGCCCATATCATTACCACTTTTGATATACTTTAGAAGAAAAAAGTAAGCCCATTAAAATGTTTATAAAGCATCATATTCAGTTTAGAATTCATCTCAGTTACTTTTTAATTCACTGTTGGTTGTATCTTTTCATACTGTATCTCAAGAATGTTGATGAGAAAGTATTTTTTAAAGTGCCTACCAGAAATAATCATGATTTTTCAATTATAAGATGCAGATATGTTAAAAAGTGAAAAAATGCATCTTAGAATTCCTCAGTATGGTAATTTTACTATACGTTTATCATTAGTTATCCTATTAATATTTTCCTCTGATTATGGTATAAAATGTATCAGCTTTCTTAGTTGCAGTTTCATTATTAATGAACTGGAACTTTTTTTAATGTACCTGTAGGAGTATTTTAGCAACTGTAAGATCTTTAGTATTTAACTGAAACTAAAGATGAAGAGTTTTGTTTCTCAGTGTATTCAAGTTTATGAAGTTGTTCTTAAAGAACAACACTAGATGTAATAATAATATCAAAATTTCACACTTTAAAAAGTGTAATTTAAGAAGTGCTGTTCTGTTGAACTGGCATTTATGACAGATCTTAAATAGTCATCCTGGAACTTGTACATGAGGATCATCAGGGAACCTGTTGAAATGTGGATTCCTGGCCCAGTTGCAAAGCTTAGTCTGGAGTGAGTTACTGGAATTTGTGTATTCAGAAGAGCTGTTCAGGTACTTAGAGTGTTGTGGGCCATGCTGAGAAGCAGTGGAATGTTGAGGTAGTTAGAGCTATAGATTTTCTGACACCCTCTGGTGGCACTGGCTAAAATTTCTAAGACAAGAATGATTGGAAAGCTGTGGGAACTTGTTAAATTAGTAGAGTACCCTAAGTGCTAGAAAGTGAGGAAACTGAATTTACTAAGTGGAAAGGATCCAGCAAGTTTTCAGCACAATTTTATGTCAGGATGGTTTTTGTTGAATGTTTTACATGTAATTCTGTCCTTTAAGACACCATGGGAAAAAGAGTAAAACGGAGATTTTTATTGAGTTAATTCTTTTGTATTGGTCTTCATTTCAAGATTTCTTCTGTACTTGTGTTTAGAATTAAGCTAACACAAAGTTTAATTAATTAAGCAGAATATAAACACCATGAGAAAAATTTTGTTCCTTGCATCTATAGTCTATAAAATACGTGGTTGGCGCATGGTAGGCATTCAGTAATATTTTGGGGGTAGGCCACCAGGAATTGAATTCAGCACTTTGTGCTTGCTAGGCAGGCATTGCATCACTAAGCTATCTTCCTAGCAACTTCCCCTTTTTTTGTCTTTTTGAGACAGGGTTTCACTATGCAGTTCTGGATGGCTTTGAACTCACTTTGTAGTCCAGGCTTGCTTTGAACTTGAGGCAATCTTCCTCTCTCTGCCTCCCAAATGCTGGGATTCGAGGTGTGCACCACTATGCCCAGCTGCATTCAGTAATATTTATTGAGTACATGAATACATAGAACAGTTCACATTTACTTTGAATTACTTAATATACATGTCAGAAGTTGTTGCAGTTAATTTTACATGTAATCCCTAAGCCTGTTACTGAGTTTTAATTGCAATTTATTGCTAAAATTGTAGGAGTTATTAAGTCATTTAGTCTTTCCTTGTAAATTATATTTTAAATTTAATTAATTTAAATTGGTGTTAGGAATAAAGATCTTGATTAAAAGCACTTTTATTTTTCTCTTTTAGGACATAACAGAACAGTTTCATCAAGTTGAATCGCAGCTGAATAAACTAAATCTTCTCCTTACTGATATTCTTGCTGATGTGAAGACAAAAAGAAAAATTCTGGCAACTAATAAATTGCATCAGATAGAAAGAGAATTATATGTACATTTTTTTAAAAATGGAGACTATCTGAAAGATATTGTGGAAAACCTAGAAAGCCAATCAAAAATTAAGGCTGATGGTCTTAAAGATTGAAAATAACTAAAAACTGAATCTGTGTTACACATTTTATATTTTAATGTTTTATGTATTAGAATGTTTCTAATAAACTACTATGTTTTAAAATTTGAGGTCAGTGGAACATTTCATTTAATAGATTCAAATACTGTATTATAAAGGTTAAGTATCCATACTCTGAAAATCTAGTACTCCAAAATCTGAAACTTTAAGTGCTAGTATGACATAAGTGAAAAATTCCACACCTGACTTCATGATGGGTCACAATCACAAGGCAGGTGCACTAAAAATATTGTATAAAATTACCTTCAGGTTATGTATGTAAGATGATGTGAAACAAATGAATTTTGTGTTTAGACCTAGGTCCCATCCCCCAAAGAGGTCATGTATTATGTAACTGTTCCAAACCTGAAATCCAAGGCACTTTTGGTTCCAAGCATTTCCTATAAGAAATACCTATACCAGTTTAGTTTTTTTTTTTTTCCTCACAACATTGGTTTAGAGGACCAGTGCTTTTTATAATTTGATTATTTGTCTGGTGGCACCTAGTCCTCAATAGATTTCTGCTTACAGAGAAAAAGCATTATTGATGCAAATACTTTTAATAGTTAAATTTCTCTTTTACATTTTTTAATGTTCTGTTAATTATTTTAAAAATTTGTAGAACTTTGAGTTGGTATTCTTAGATCTATAGGCCTTAATACAATAGTAACCCCTTATTCTAGTTTTGTGAAGATTTACTTACCTGATGTCATCTGTGATTAGAGGGTAATAAATGGGACATTCCAGAAACTACATTTTAAGTTACTCTGTGCAGTGTGATCAGACCTTATCCATGACCTGAATAATTCCTGTTCTTATATGCTGTGTGGATGAGTCACTTGGTAGCCGGGTAGCCCTGTCAGTTATCAGATGTATGGAGTTCAATACTGTCAGCAGCTCCAGGCTTTCATGGGGTTTGGAATGTCCTCTGTCCCAGAGAGGACACTAATACATGTGAAGTAGCCAAGGATCCTAATTTTTGACTGAAGTGAAATTCTGCTACTCAAAGTATGTTTTCCCATGGTTCTCTCCTGTAGACTTTGAGACTGGATATTTCTACTTGCACTTATTCCTACAGAGTGCTAGGATTCTATTGATCTTTTTCATTTCTTTCAGGGTTTTAAAAATGTAGGTTTCAGATCCAGGCATGGTGACACATACCTGTAATCCCAGCACTTTGGTGGCTGGGGCAGGAGGATTGTTGTGTCCAGGCTATAAAGTGAGTCCGGGCTATAAAGTAAGTTTAAGACCAGCCTGAACTGCATAACCAGACCCTGTCTCAAGAAGACCAAAAAAAAAAAATTCTGCGGACAAATCTCAGAAATACTTTGACTTATAAACAGCCTTCAAATGGAACTTGAAATTTAAGTTTTAAAATTATTAAAAGTCAAAAGGTTTATGTACCTTTCTAATGTCTTTTAAGAGTGAAAATACTTAAAATATAGGCTATTATCTAGTAATTTTTTTTAATATTTAGATTGATTGGTTTGTGACAGGGTCTTGTTATGTAGTTCTGGCTGGACTTGAACTCACTGTGGTGCCCAGGCTGGCCTTGAACTTGTGGTGATCCTCCTGCCTATTTCCTGAATGCTGAGATTATAGGCTTGTGCCACCGCACCTGGCTTACTAGTATTTAGACAATTGGAAATCAAGATTGGTATAGGGCCAGGGATTTAGCTCAGCAGTGCAGTGCCTGCCTGGCAAGTGTAAGGTCCTCAGTCTGATTCCTGGTAACACACATGCACGCACGCACACACATTTGAAGTAGCTTAATTTATACCACATTCTCCTTAAAGTCTCAGTTTGTACATGGCTTCTATTAGATAGCATGTAGCTTTATAGGTAATACCTTCAAGAATATTTCTTACCTGCTTGTTTTATGGGATGCCCTAAAAACTCATTTCGGGTGGACTTTATGGATTTTTTTAGGTACGATTAACAGAAAATGGGCATGCTTAGGTAATAGCACTGTTCTTTTTGTAAGTCATTGAACAAAAATGTTTTGCCAATTACTGTATTGGTTGTTTTAAAACTTATTAAGTGAAGTTATTTTAAAACTTTATTAAGTGAACTTTAATATACTTGAACAATTTTTAGCAGTAGATTTTATCAAATAGTTATCAGTTTCTTACTTGAGTGGCTTAATTTTTTTCTATTCTGTCTTGAGATAGAAAATATTTTTTCTCAAATATATAGAAAAAACGTCACTTTGTTTCCTGGCCTATGGTAAATTAGCATCAGATAATTTAGATATGTAGTCAATACTTGGTCTGTATAATTCCCACCCAGCCCTTCACCTGCTCAGCTCCGAGGAGCAGTATGGCTGAACACTGGAAGGGTGGATAGACCACATCTGCTGTGACCCAAGTCAGTTGTAATTGATGTGTTACCAGATTTATTTACTTGAAGATTAATAACCAATTTTCAAAATGGAGGAATGATTTGAATAGATTGCTTCATAATTGGTTAGCTAGAAAGTAAGTTACCTGTTTACTGTGATCCCCAGTTGAGTGTCTAGCTATATTTTTTCTTCTGACTATCCTATTGGGATTATGGGATAATAGAAACCTATCTCATGATTATTAATATTGATGTTTAAGTGAAAGTCTACATAAATTTTTCAAATACATAACATAGAGTTATTTTAAAGTCTCAATATAAGTGTATTTATCTTATGTTAATCTTACATTTAGGACTTTATGAAAATGGAGAATTATGAGGCATGTGTAGGCTTTGATCTCTGTGAGACACCACTCTCCAGTGTTGCTCAGAAGATCATGTCTGCTATGCATTCAAGTGATGTAGTGGATTTTAAGAGCTGGGGAGAGAGTACAAAGAGTAAGTAATTTTTACGAATCTATCTTTTATTATCTTGAATGTTAATAATTCGTAAGACTAAGAATTGAAAGTGAAATTAATGAAGTAAAGTTATTCCATAGAACTACATTTTATACACAAGTTCCATGCCTACAAAGAAAAGAAGCCTAGTCCCTGCCTCCTTCATTCTCGTTCAGTGCTGAGCTGTGCTCACTAAGTTGCGTGGCCCCTTAGCCCTTACTGCTTCAAAATATAGCACGCTCTTCCTTGTTCCAGGAATTTCTGTTAAATTTCTGCTTAGAATTTGGATCAAGTATTTAAGTATCTTTAAAAGAGATGGGCTCTCATAGTGCTTCCTGCTTAGCTTTTGGGTTATTGACCCTATACACAGTATTTGCTATTGTGAGTGAATGTGAGCGTAAGAAAAGTGTTTTGGCAGTGTGTGTATTATAGTGTTACAAAAATGCATAAACTGGATCGCAAAGACCAGTTGCTCTGTGTGTTTATGATATGTGTTATAATAGTATTAATGATGTATGCTCACAACTTTAACTGAAATGTATCTCACAAAGCAGGTTTTTTCTTTTTTTAAGTAAATTTGCAAGTCTAGGCCAGTAATTTGTGGTTAATCTTTTCCTATAGAGTAAGTTATGAGAAAAATATTAAGTAATTAGATTGAGATGAAATAATTGAGAGCTTTGCCAAATATTAGCATAAAAGCTGTCATAAACACAATTTCTTCATTAAGTACAGTAGCACTTAACATCTCAATCTGTTCATGTTCAAGTGTCTGTTGCTTGTATGTCTTAGTACAGTAGAAATCACAAGCTAGTAAGAATTTCTGAATTATATATCTAGCAATTTATAGAGTTTTATGGGAAATAACAGCTAAATAACTATTTAAACATTTTATTTGCTTGTTGATTTATTTGCATTACTAGGAATTGAACCTGGGCCTTCACATTGAACTTCACCTCCAACCTTTTTTTATTTGTATTTTTTTATTTTAAAGACAAAAGAATGGAGACATATAAACCAGAATGACACAAAAACAATATAGGAAATACAAAATTGTGGAGAAGATAGTAGGGAATTAACACTGGATACTGTATTACATAATGTTACCTTTGCATTTGTCGCTCCGTTATACAAATGATGGCAAGTTCGAGTAATCAAACTACTTTCTCCACCCTCATCTCCATTGTTCTCCCACCTAATCAGTCTTCTTCCCTCTGATAATATCTGTATTTTGTGGTTTATTTACTCCCTCGGGTTCTCACAGTAGGAAGACACATGATTGCTTCAAATTATGCTGTAACAAATATGGGTGCACACAAATTGCTATGGCAGGAGGTGGGAAAGTATCCTTCCTCAAAGACAGTGGATAGGTAGGAAACCAGGTACACTATGGTCAGCACCCCACTGACAAGCCCTCAAGGTCATTGGGGGTCCGGTCAAGTCAGTGGGGTTGCCCTCACGGACTGCCAACCTCTGCCCTGTGGAGGTGATTCTGGGGGCCTTGTCGAGTCCTTGGGGTTGCCCCCACAGAGTGCCAGGTTCTGCCCCATTGCCATGCTCCCAGGGGCCTGGTCCAGGTCCTCAGGGTTTTCATGTAGCCTGGAGGGAGCCCCCCTCCTCCCTGAGGCTGCTGAGCTCCCTGTTAAGGCCCTTGGGGTACCCTCATAGGTACCCAGAGGCCGCCTATGACTCTTTGGAGGCTATCCCCACCCAACTAGAGTACCGAGTCTGCACCCTAGTTCCAGGTTCTCACCTCCGCCCACCTCTCGATCTCCAGTGCTGCCGCTCCCCGCCCCTTACAGCCGGGCATTGAGTGCACTTACAATGCTGGGTACAAGTGGCGTGAGGTCTCCGCGTGCTCACTGAGGTAGTCCAGGGTGTGTGCTAAGTTTAGTTATTAGTTTTAGGAGATAATTGGAGGAGTTTCTCAGGTTTTCTGTGTAGAGTATGTTGTCATCTCTCGATTTCCAGGACTGCTGCTTTTTGTGTAACTTGTCACTATGGGTTCATATAAGGTTCATATGTGCAAGTGATATGAAGTCCCTCTTGGTGCTCATATTAGTAGTTTAGAGTGAGTCCTGAAACCTGTGAACTCATCCCATTGCTGTTGTGAACATGTTGGTCATGTGGGGCGCCAAGTCTCAAGGTACTCACAGAGGGAGTTCAGGTGGGAGCTGAAGCCTGGTAACAACTTGTGCTTCCTGCTTGGTGTTCGAGTGAGAAGGGCGTGGGGCAGTGTGATCCACCTCCATCTGCAGCTCTCTCTTGCTGTTGTGCTCCAGTTTCCCTTTGTTCTTTGGCTGGATCTCTGGGAATTGTTGTGGCCCTGGGGTTGCTACCGCTACTCTCTGCTGCTCTCTGCTGGTAGTTGCTCGCACAGTGGAGAGGCAGGAGGCCACAGCCTCGGGGCAGGTGCAGAGCTGGGTGTGGTGGGCTGTGTACTGGTTGCTTTGACTTCACCTGGCCTCAGGGTGCTGATTAGAAAGGTGGCCGCAGAGTGGGCATTCTGCTTTTGTGGCTGTTGTAACTTTTCATTGTCACACTGGGTTTGATACCTCCCAATCACTGCTGCCTCTTTTCTGGGCTGAGCTTTCTCTGCTCCAGTTTTGGCCCAGCTCTTGGAACTCTGTTCTCCCCTGGCCAGGTTGGGAGGCTCCTGTGATTATGGGCTTCCAAAGCTGAAGCTGCAAGTGCAGGAATGAGAGAGCGGGCTGAGGGTGTGTATGAAGTGGTAACTCCCTCTTCCTCCTCCTCCTCTTCCTCTAACTGCGCCAAGGCAGTGGTCTGAGCTTTTCCTCCGGGAGAGATCTGGTTTGCTCTTTCTGAGGGCTTCAGTTCTCATTTCAATTCCTTCCTGGGACCAGGAGACCTGCTTCTCTCTTTCTTGTCTTTCTCATCGGGAAGATGGTGACCAGGTAAGCAGCAGAGAAAGATCCTCCTGGAGGGTCGCCATCCAGCCTTTAAAAAAAAAATTATTTTAAAACAAGTTTCACCAAGTTTCCTAGGCTGGGCTTGAGCTTCTGATCCTCCTGCCTTAACCTGCCCAGTGCTGGGATTACAGGTGTGCTCCACCACTCCCAGCTAAACACTAAGTATTCTTCTGTTCTTCTTTATCTCCCATAAAGCACAACCACTTGCTAGATATATCGTCCACATCCAGACATTTCTTATATATTTGTCTGTAAAATTCTAAAAATAGTAGAGCAATGTGTACTTGTCAGGGATAGTAATGTACTTTCCCTCAACAACTGATAAGAACGGTGAAATGCCTCTGGTAGCAATGTTAAAAAAATTATGGTAGTCCATCTCATGTGAACTCTTGTCATGCCCTGAAGTACCCTGTTGAACTTCTGGCTTTTGTTATTGAAAAGATAATGGATAATTATTTTCCTGCCAAGTGTTCTTAGATTTGGAAAAATAGTGGAATTTCCATAAAGATTCTGTATTATGTATTGCTAAGTTACTACAAATTTACTTCCTTCAAACAGCACATTTATTGTAGCATGTTTTTTGTGGGTCAGCCTCGGCATGGTTCAGTTGAGTGCTCTATGAGGCTGCAGGTTGTGTCAGCTAGGAATGGGTCTCATCTGAGGTTTGAGTGAGGAAGCATTGTTTTCTATGCCCACAGGAGTTTTGGCAGTTCCTTGTATGTTCTCACACTGAAGACCTCCATTTCTTCCTGGCTATTGGCTGGAAACCATCCTCAGATGCTTTTCATATGGTCCTCATCATAGGCAGTTTACTTTATCAAAGCTCGCAAGAGAGTCTCCCTAGCTAGATGGACATTAGTCTTCTACAAGACCACATATCCTTTCACCTTTATGGTGTTCTTGGTTAGAAACCAGTCAGTAAATCCCACTCACTCCAGCGATCTTACACAAGGGCAGGAACATCAGGAGGAAGGACTTACAGGGCTATTTTATGGTCTTTTCACTTCATTTTCCTATTTGATTTCTTCCTGGAAGAATCTGAATTAAAGTTGGATGGCTAGTGGGTTATTAGTGAGTGATGATGAACTGAAAGACTTAACTCCTGGGTTCTTACCAAACACTGAGCCGTTGCATCATGTTTCTTATAAGAAAAATGTTGTAAATCAGCCTTTCATTTCTGTTAGCCCATTTCCTACCACATACATATCAAAATTGAACTCAAAAATTATGAAAATAAAGTACAAATGGTTGCCTTTACTTAGCAGGTAAAACTAAATAGCATTAAACCTGTGGCATGTGTTACTTTGAAATCTAATTTTATGATCCATTTGATTGTGGTGTCTCCAAATACATCGGGTAAAAATTGGACTGTTCTGCTTGAAACAACCATAGAACTTTATTATAAAACTTTGCCATGAAAAGAAAAAAATATTAGAGCTCCATAAACCTAAAATACAGCTTAGTAAATTTATATGAGAATATTCAAGTAACTACAGCTCACATTGCCAACATCTCAAAATTTCCCAAAACCCTCTGCTCTAAGGTAACTGTTATCCTGAGTTTTATGGCTACCACTTCCTAATCATGGACATTTTATATTGTTCTGAAGACCCTTTTGGTGATTACTTGTTCACCACACAGGAATCCAGTCTTCCCTTCTGAGGAACACAGTTTCTCTGTGTGGCTCAGTCAGGTATGACCAAATGGCCAGATTCCTGTGTGCAGGGTGTGACCTCAAGTGGTGTGTGCCATTTCCAAGACAGGCCTGAAGACAAAACCTGAAATGACTCCTTTCCAGTCCTTTGAGCTCTTAGAAGGCAGAGTAACATGTCAGGTTCATTTTGCATGCCACTGTAGCTGGGCTGATCTGAGAATTCATCTCTTTCTGATTTGTAAGCACTTTCTACAAACAACACAGGAAGGGTTTTACTACTTTATCGTCTTGTAAATACTTTCTTCAACATTTGGGGGGGGGTCTCTGTTTATAACACTAGGAAAAATTTCTCTTTTTTTTTAACAGAAAGTAAAGTATAGGGCTGGGGGTGTAGCTCTGTGGTAGGGTACTTGCCTACTAGGCACAAGACCCTGGGTTCCATCCATCTCACTAAAGGAAAAAAAAAACAAAACAAAATACCTGAAGTCCATTATTCTGCATTTTCCTTAAATGTACATACTTAGGCACATAAATGTCATTTGACATTAAGTTGAGGAAGGGTTCACTAGGTTAATTCAGGCTTTTTCTTGCTTATTGAACCTTCCCCCTTACTGTTTTGTTTTGTTTTGGTTTTTTTGAGACAAGGTCTCACTATGTAATTCAGGTTGGTGGTGAACTAACTATGTAGCCCAGGCTGGCCTTGAACTCACAGCAGTCCTCCTGCCTCAGTCTCCCAAGTGCTAGGATTACAGCTGTGCACCCACATCCAGCCTCCTCCCTCTTATTTTTAACCCATTTTAACAACTGAGTTTGTGCCTTTTAAATTTATGCTTCCTTCCTGTGACTATAATTATAGCATGTCTATGTCTGTGCCATCCAGATCCCCTTCCTCTAGTGCCACTGGCTAAGGTTTTGTTGCAGTGCCTCATGGTATCACATTTCAGCTTCCCCTGGTTTAGTCCTTATCCCCAGGAGTGCTCCTCAGTAAACCTCCTGCTGGCAAATACCAGTCTGATTCCCAGGGCCCTCGATCTGCCCCAGCTGGTGCCAGCAATGCCCTGAGGAAGGAGACATGGAGTTTAGAGTTGTGTCACCCTCAGTTAGACTGGCGTTGCTGGTATCACCAGTTGTAGATAGGGTACAGATGGTTGGCACCTAGAGAGTTCAGACTGGTTGGAGGTGGGCAGGTGTAGCATGTACCAGTGAAAGCCACTGCACTGGCCAGGACAGCTCTGTGCATTCGAGAAATGCAGGCAGTGGAAAGCAATGGAATACCACAACCTTCAGAAAAAGGGGCGGAGGGCCCTCGGTGATTACAGGCTAAAGTGACAACCTGAAGGCTTCAGTCACAGTCTGTAATAAGCCACCCCTAGCCCAGGCCATAGACTGTCTTGGACTCCAGAAAAGGTTGCTATCTCAGCCCTGACTGTGTGGTGCCCCAGGTCATGGCCTTGGTCAGGAAGAAAGATCCAACCCTGCGAGGCATAGGATGGGAACCTTGGATTGAGTCCCACATACTCTTGGGACCTGTAGCAGTAGTCACTTTATTAAAGGACAGTACCCCTCCCACTGTTCCCCCATTTAAAAGTGGTGCAGGAGCTTCTGTCTTCAAAGATTAAGACATACTTCCTGTTTACTTTATAATAGTTTAGAGAAAGTTTTTTGTTTTTACTTTTGAGACAAGGTCTAGTTATGTATTTCAGGCTGCCCTTGAACTCAGTATGTAGTCCAGGCTGACCTCAGACTCACGGCTGTCTTCCTACCTCAGCTTCCCAAGTGCTGGGATTATAGGTATATAGGTTTTTGTTTTTTAAACAAAAACAAAGTCTGCAATCCCATGTTTTTCTTAAAAACATTTTATATACTTAGTGCACATCTGTATCATTACATGAAACTGTGAAAGCATTCATATGTACAGTACAGTGTTTTTCTTTTTTGCTGTCACTCTTTGCTTGATCATTAAATTGCAGCATAACTTGGCTAAGCAGTACTGGGCCTGTTAAGGGACAGAAACCATATAGTAATTTGAACAAGAAATGTGTAAAGCATTATTAACAAGTTATGGGATAAGCACCAAGGAGTAAGGAGAGATTCATCATAGCACACATAGGGAACAGCCTCCTCACAGGGCTGAAGTAGAATACTGAGTAAAGGGGCAAGTGTAGAAGTCATTCCACCCCTAGACTGAGATTCAGTCCTTATCAGAGGTATAGATGTAACCCACTGGGTGGCCCAGAAGATGCTGAGGTGTCACAGACAGGTTAGCACAAGGAACCCACCCTCAGGTGTCACCGCCTTGTGAACTTGGGAAGCTGCTCCGAGGAAGCCGGCACATGCTGGAGACCTGGCTGAGAGGTGATCAGCAGTGATGCTGCTGGGCATCCAGTGAACGAGCTGCAGGAGCAAGAAGAAGGGCAGCACAGGTGATGCCCTTCCTGTGCCAGTGTCCCTTTAGCACCCTCTGTTGACAAAGCTGAGCGTCATGCCAGGTGTTTAGGCCAGCTCCAGTATGACCAGCAGTGTAACGGGGTGGACTTTGTGGCTGCGAGGCAGTAGGTGACCGCCCCAGAGCAGCTGCAGAGTCTCCCTGGCGTGTATAAACAGGGCTGGGGGGGGGGGCATATACAACTAGAGCTGGCGAGGCTCACTGATGGGGAAGTGCTCCTCAGGGGCCCTAAATGTGACGCGGCGCCCACACACCGCTAGGGTGGCTCTCCATCCCTTGCAGGAACTGGTTCACACTGAGTGAAGCAGAGATGTTAGAACTGCTAAAGCAGAGGGTGAAAGAGGGATTAGAAGCTCAGAGGGCTGGACATGCTAGAGTGGCTGGGAAACAGCAGATAGCAGTGTCCTGCAGGAGGGTCCTTCAGTGTGCCAAGAAGTCAAGAATGCTCTGGTTGATGGGGGGAAGGACACCAGCTTCGCTGAATGCCAGTAGCACCCGTCATCTGTGACCAGGGCTGACAACAGGAGATGCTCCCTGATAGCAGTGAGTTTGATGGGGTCTTGAAGTAGAGGAAGGAGGGTAGATGTAATTCTCATAGAGTGACCGAAGGAAGGACCATGTGACACAATAGCAAGACCATGTGATAGTTATTACCCCGACCTGCCCTGCCAAGGGGGACCTATGGCTATTTACTCTGATGCCTCCTACATGGGAAAGGGAAGCACTTACGCATTTTAGAATGACATAGGGCCTCATTTGACATTGATACCAGGAGACTTGAAGTGTCATCATGGTCCCTCTTATGCTATCAAGACGTGGGGACTTGGACAGGAAATGGAACCATGGGAGGGATCCTGATGCTGTGGCTCATGATGGATCTACTGGCAGCCCACCTTGCAGCCATGTCCAAGTCCCCAAATGTTATTTGGAATGAGAAGAATCCTAGGTACCAGTTCCTTGCCCTGCAGGGTAAGAGTTACCACAGTGGGGAAGTTCATGGCTAAAGCTGTTTCCCAGACATGATAATACATAAAAAACAATATAGCAACCTAGAAGGACTGTCAGAAGTTAGTGCCATCCCTAAAGACCCAAAGTGTTCAGAGGGAGCAGTCTCATATCTCCATTTAATTCAGAAGTACTTACAAGTCAGCTAGATCCTGAAGCATGGTAGTGGGTAATACAAACTTAACTCAGTTCTAGATCTTCAGCAGCTGCTGGGCTGGGTGTAGCACACGCAACTTGCAAGGCCTCAGGTGTGTAATATCAGTTAGTGATTGGTGAATGTGTTATTTTCCATCTGTATGAGAAAGGATGATCAGAAATAGTTTGCACTCAAGATGTATAATACTAATTTGCACCTTGCTCCAGGACTGTTATCAAGTGGCTCACTATTTTGATGATATTGTACCAGTCAGACAGCATGAACAAGAAATGGCAAGCTCATTAGGACTCTGGTTGTGTTAACCGGTGGGAGATAAGTCCTAGAAAGACTCACAGGTCCGCTACAACTGAAGTTTATGGGAATTCAATGATCCGAGTTGTGGTAGGGTATTCCCTGACAAGTAAAGGCCAGATTACTGCATTTTTTTCTTCTGTCACTCAGAAGGAAGCACCGTGCTTGATAGGCATCTATCAACTTGAGGAGTGGAGGCAGCATCTTCCACAGTTGAGAGTACTGTCCCAACTCATGGGTGGCACTTAAAAGCCAACAGCTACTTGCACAGTGAAGAGTAGGAAAGTGCTCTATAAGAGCTTCCACAAATAAAGCAAATGGAACCACGCGGACATCTGCAGTGTTAGAGGTGGGAAAAATGCCAGGTGCTGTTTATGGCAAGGTTTCAACAGGAGAAACAATGTGGACTCCCAGGAACCTGGAGCAAGGCAATACCATCTGCAATAAAGAATTATAAATTTTCTTAACATTTGAAAAAACAGAAAGAACCTACTGCCATGCCTGTATCCCCTGACTGAGATGGACTATAGCTCCACGAGGACATCAAGTGACTGTGAAGACAGAACTGCCCAGCATGGAGGGGTTCTGTCAGCCTACCAAGAGGGGGGCCAGCAAAAGCTGCTGTAGGCCCACCACAGCCCTGGAAAACAATGTTGAGGGGAAACCCACTGGTAAAACTGGGTCAAAAGTCTGTTTCCACTGTGTGGAAAGAGGAGAGGCTTCAGGTTAGGAAACATTTAGATCTGTGGACAATGGTGAGTGGTTTGATGGGTTGACCAGGGACCTGGAATATAAAAATCAGAAGATGTGGCACAAGATCTTGGGCAAGTCAAGTGAACCTGTGGAATGGGCACAAGTATTTCCCACCCACAAACATCTACCACACAGGAAACACCTAACAACAATGTGAACAGAATGACTTGCCCACATGTCCTATTCTGTCCCAGCACTGACATGTGGTTGCTCTTCAGCAGAGTAGCTGCGGGGCAGGGGTAGGGACTATGCACGGCTCCAGAACAATGGTGCTTCTACTCACCAGAGCTGGTTTAGCTTTTCCTCTGCTGAACATCCAAACTTCCAACAGAGATCAAATGCTGAGGGTCATCATGCTTTGGTGGTAGATTGACAATCCTGAACTGCCTGTGACCTGAAATGTGCTCTTCTTTTTTTTGCGATAGGGTCTTGAACTCATGGGCTTGAGGTCTTCCTACTTCAGCCTCCCAAATAGCTGGGACTACAGGTATCCCCCACTGCACCCAGCTCCAGGGTAATTCATTTTGATTGATTTGACACACATTGTAGGCATGGATTCATCTTTCCCATTCACACCACCTTGGCTCCATACCCCAAGGCTCCTAGGACACTTAATAACTCAGGATCCACACAGAGCTGAGGGCTGCCAGGGTGGGCACATGGCAGTGGCACAGACTGGGCTTCCCACTGCTCATTTGTAGCCACATGCCCAGACAGCACCATCTGACAGAGCAGCAGAATGGTTTGTGGAGGCACAGCTTGGAGATACCAAGCAGCAGCCTCCAAGGTGCAGTGTGTACTTACTCATGTGACTGTTACTGGTGGAGTGTCCCCCAGGATGTGATAAACAGGCCTGGGAGCCCAAAGGAGGGGTTATCCCTCCCAGTAACCACTTAGGATCTGTGTGTTCCCACACACACCTCTGGATTCTGCAGGTCTAAAAGTCAGGCTCCCAGAGGAAAATGCAGGGGCATGGGCAAAGCGCCATCAGATTTCAAGCACATGTCAGTCTCCTTGTGCTAAGAGATTGGCCGGCAAAGAGTGCAGTGTCCACCCTGCCAGGGTGACTGGCCCTGGGTGTTGCTACTACCTAGCATAGGTGAGGTGGCACTCAGGAGATATGAGTGGTTGCCTGCCTTCCCAAAATATGCAAGCAGCATGGCCAGAGAAGAGCAGAGTGAACAGGCCTTATCTCTCAGAATGAGGCTTTGGGTCACTCTATCCATAGCCATCTGGATTAGCAGAGGTGCTAAGCCATGGTGAGGGGACCTTAGATGAGAGTGGAGGGAGATGGATGTCATTTCAACCCAAGACTAGCTGCACCAACAAGATGTAGTTCCTCCTGTTAACTTCCTTTTCTAAGGAAGAGTTCACCAGATCCTCCAGGTGCTGTCTGAGCAGTGTAGCGTGGGTTGCAGTGAGTGCTGCGGGTGCCTCGTGCCCCTATTAGGAGCTACTGGCTCACCCCTCCTGGTGACCCAGCCACAGAGCTTCTGAGACCAAGGGTACACTCCTTCCCCAACAGCAATGATCCAAGGGCTGGTTGGTGCTTGGGTATAAAGGCTCATCTCTCTGACCTCCTGAGGACCCTATGCAGAGCCAGGCTCAGCCCAGAGAGGGTCTCAGAGGGCTGCGTCTCAGCTTCCTCCTTGTCCTGGCTGTGCCTCCCCCATTCCTTAATTGCAAACCAGTGTGAACTTCCATCATGGAGGCAGCCTTCTAGGGGACTTGACCCATGCCAGGATACGTGGGTAACATATTTATATACATGAATGGGGAGACTTGGTCATTGTTCTAAGGAATGGGGTCATGATGTTCAGTCCATGGACATAGCTGTAAGTCACTCTCATTACTGGCCCTGTGGCTCATCCATGTGAATGTCACATTATTTGTTGTTCAGTTTCCCTCTTGATATCTACTTTGTTTTCAGTCTTTTGCCATATGAGCAATACTGCCATAAGCACTTGATTTAAACTCATTTTACTGATACATATATTTCTATGAAGTAGTTAGCTAACATAAGATTGTTTTGTTAAATGACTGATGTGTTTCATATCTGATTTTTAGTGAAGTTCTCCCTCCTTCCCTGTCTCTCTTGCCCTCCCCATCATATAGATAAACTCACATATCCTTAAGTTTATCCATCCAAATTTCACAGCCCACACCCAACTGGGGAGAGAGAACACTAAAGCTGAGGCAGGAGGATCCTTGAAAGTTTGAGACCAGCCTGGGCTACAAAGTGAGCTTAAGGTCAGCCTGAACTGCATAGCAAGACCCTGTCTCAAAAAGACAAAAGAAAAACCTCAATCAGCGTTAACTGTTTCCAAAAAGGTGCTAAGAATTCACGTTTTTACCAGTAATGCATAAGATTACCTCTTCCCCTTTATTTCCACTCATGTGTCACTTAATGACAGGGACACATTCTGAGATGTGCCTTCCTAGGAGATTTCTTCATTGTCTGAATGTCATAAAGTGTGCTTACACAAACTAGGACAGCTATGATGTCACCAGGTGATATCTTATAAGGATTGCTGTCCTATATGCTGTCTATTGTTGACCAAACTGTTTTTATGTGGACATGGCTTTAATTTGCATGTCCTTGACTACTAGTGAGTTTCTGTATTACATTTGTTTGCTGTTGGGGTTTGCTATTTTATGTATTGCCTTTCTATCCTTTGCTTATTTTCTGTTGTTTGTGTTTTCTCGTTAATATGTAAGAGTTTGTTGTGTAATTTAGGTATTAGCCTGCTGTCATTCTCGTTTTTTTTCTAAATAGATGTCCAAATACAGTATTTTCTTTTGGATGTGGTTTTATCAGTCTATTTATTAGTCTGTCCTTTTCTATTGAATTGAAATGCTATCTTTGTTTTTTATGAAGTTACCATCAGTTCTGATATCCCTTTCTGATTGTTCTGTTCTGGAGGTTTTTTCATCTGTTGCTATTCATATACCATGTAGATTTGACGACAGTAGTTTTATGTATGTCCTGATAATATGGCAAGGCAAATCTTTTTTTTAATTTTACATTTCTTACCTGCCTGCTTTTTATTTTCTTATGAGTATTTGCAATAATTAGTATTTACATTCCTTGTGTGAATCAGTACATGTACATAACATGCCTTAATTTCTTTTTTATACCCTTTTCCTTCTCTCCCCTCTCTCCATCCCTTGACCCCTTTCCCATATGAGAAAGATCTATACCCTTACTTCCTATTACCTATCTTTTATTTTCTTCTTTATTTATTATTTGGGATTTTTATGTAAGAGAAATCATATGATATTTAAGCCTGTGTGTCTGATTTATTTCACTTAACATTATGGTCTCAAGGTGCACCCATTTTCCTACAAATGACTCAAGTTTATCTTTATGGTAGAATGGTGCCCCATTTTGTATAGATACTACATTTTCTTTATCCATTCATCTGCTGATGGACATATAGGGTGCTTCCAAGATTTAGCAATTCTGAATTGTGCTGCTATTACATAAGCATATGTGGATCACTGTACTATGATGATTTTAGCTGTTTTGGAAAGATACCCAGAAGGGGGAGGGGTGGGTCAAATCTCCATACAGATTGCCATATTGGTTATACCAGTTCTCTTTCACACCAACAGTGTAGAAGGGTTCCCTTTTTTCTGGAGCCTGATCAGCATTTGTTATATTTATCTTCAGATACTTGGTTTTTTACATGCATTTTGAAGTTAGCAAGATGCTGTCTTAAAATTAAAAAGGGCTGGGGATATAGCTCAGTGGGAAGGCCCTGACTGAGTCCACAGTGCCCAAATGAAACAAAGCAAAAGCAAACAAAATATGCAGATGTCCGAGTCATGGTGCCTTGAGTTGAGCCCTCGCCCTACCACTTCTGTTCAGCCTAGGCTTACTAAAATTAACATAAAATCCAAATTAGATGTTTGCATTAATGCTGTATTACTGACTGTCTGCTCTACTGCAGTATTATTGAGCTTAGGAGCTTTTCTCAGTGGAGCTGGAGGTGGACCTAGAGGCTGAGTCCTTGCCTAGCATGTGCTGGGTCCTGGGTTTATCCATGGCACCAGAAAGAAAGGCAAGAGAGAGAGACACAGAGAGAGAGAGAGAGGAAAAGGAAGATCCTCAGACTTTTAAATTTGCAAAGTTTCTATGAAACTTTAACTTTGGGTTTTCAAAATCAAGCATTCAGATGCAAATGCCAAGCAATTGTTTTTAATAAACATTTCATATTTATATAGGTTTGTCTCTCGCTAACTTGAAAATAGTTCACATGACTAGTTATTGCAATGGTAATATGTATCTTGATTATAGATTTTATTACAGTAAAATTCATTTAAGAAAAATATATATAAAGAACATGATTATACCAGCTACTTTCAATGTTAGTTGTATGATTTATATTTCAGTCTTTCTTTAATATTTTATATTTCTTTTTTGCTGTCTCTAAAGCTGTAGAAATGACCAGCAAATCCAGTTGTAAGTATTCAGTGCTGCTCGAAGATGGGAGGGATCAATCACTGGAAGAAAGGGTAAGTCACTGCAGATGTGGGTAATGTGCATACAATTGCCTGTTCTCCAAGAGCACACATACAGTCTCTTTGGGATGAGGGAAAGGGGAGACAAGCACAGTACATCTCCACGGGAATTGTGCTAAGTCTTGGGACAGAGGAAGTTCAGAATGCCTAGGCAACAAAAGGAGGGACATCTAACTCACCTGTGTGCTGTCCCAGTGTGCCTGTCTGGGTGGTGGGGATAGCAGTTTGAGGCGACTTTCTGAAGTATGGAAATTGTATCTGAGTTGAGATCCAGTGGCTAACTCGGAGTTAGCCAGCCTGAAGATCCCACTTTTAGAGCATGGGGGAGGGATGCTGAAGATATTTTTCAGATTGAGGGAATTTTAGAGTGGTAGAAATAAGCAGAAGTCCAGAAAGACAGAGGTACAAAGTCCACAATGGATGAATTAAGCAATTTAGCCTAGAGAGGAGAGAGAAGAAGAGGTCCTATCACTGAGGACTTTATATATGAAACAGCGGTGGAGGCAGTCTAGTGTTTAAGTGGACTCTGGAGACAAGTACTTACATTCAGATCCTGTCCTAACTTAATTCAAACTTAAATTCCCTGTAGTAGAATAGGAGTAATGATAGGACCTGTCACTTGGGTTGCTAGGATGATTATTCAGCCCTGGAATTTTGAAAAGCCATGTACTTCCTGACATAAAGTTGTTTAAAATATAACAAGTTTCAAAAGTTTCAGAGGACATGCTTTCTGGTATCTTGTTAATACTGACATTTTAAAAACTGTCATTCATTTGAAATATATCCATTATGATTAAAACTACTGTAGTAATTGATATCCATAACAATCCCCTTAAAAATACATGAACAAGATCTTCAACAACTGAAATCCTTTTTTTCTCATTGAACTCTTTCTTGTATATTCCTCCACAGAATTTTTAATTAATATAATTTTATGCTCGAAAGTCTGTTCTTGAAAACCATATAATTTCTCTGCAATAAAAATGAATATAAGCTTTAAAATTTCCATGACACATGATCAAGTGTTAAAATATTTTCTTCAAAAATTATTTTTAAAGCAATATGAATACACAGTTGTTAAAGACAACGTTATCATAAATGAATCTTATGATGAAATGGATAGGGATGCTTTTTCTGCATCAGTTGTTTGATTTGTGGATCTATCAATGTATATTACACATTACTGGAATGAGAAAGATCACTGCTTAACTGGGTTTTTTTAAATTAATAAGTAGATTAACATTTTCAAATAGTTTTTGTGATCTCATTTTCTCTATAACTGTCTTTTACTTGCAAGTGGTAAATTATTAATCTTCGCTGTCATGCACAGACACAATGTCCTCCCATCCTCGTGCCTCTTGTAACCTGGCTGGTTCCCAGAACAGGAGCCAATGGGGGTATGCTGAAGTTCTGCCTACACCAGCCCCAGGACTCAGATATGCATGCTTCCCTTGGTAGAGGAAAGTTACTGTTCTAGAAGAGTCACTATTCTAGAAGACACTACAGTTTCACTAGAAAGTATGGTCAGATGGCTGGTCTAGATGGGTAGAGTATTTGCATAGCAAGTACATCGCAGCCCTAAGTTAGGGCTTTCTTGCATAGCTTCCTCCTCTCGTTATAAAAAGTGGGAGGGAAAGTATGGTCATAAATAATATGAAGTTTATGTCTTCACATTCTTATACAAGTTTTATCAGAAATTAATTTGGTTTGCAGGTCTTTCTAAGAATCCATATTTCAATGAAAGTGTTTCCACTTTTTTGCAGAATCCTAAATCTTCAGCAAGCCAAGCATCAAGAGGGTCCCTCAGGCTCTCCCCTTGGTCCTCCAGGGCCAGGCTCACAGAGCAGCTGTCTGCTGACCAAAAGCAGAAGAGCATCAGCCCTCATTCCAGCTGTTTGATTCCACAGTATAATCAAGAGGCTTCCATTCTACAGAAAACAGAGAGTAAGAGAAAGCATTTCCTAAAGGAAAATATAAGCAAGGAAAATAAGGAAAGCATGGAACTTAAAAGAAAACATGTTACATATAGTCATTCATCAGAAAAAATAAGTAAACACGTGGCACTGGAAGAGGATGCTAATGAGGTTGAAGCCTGCCTACCCTCTGGGGTCTCAGGACACTTTTGCGACATTAGGTATTTGGACAATTTGGCAAAAAGCCAGCTGATAGGAGTGCTCAAGCAGGCAGCAGCCCTGGTAGTGACCCTGATGTATAAGGATGGTTCCACCCAGTTAAGAGCTGACAAGGTTAGTAAATAGTAGTGGTTTTTGCTGCTTGGGATCCATAAAGATAACCTCTTAGTCTGTTTCTGATGGGACAGTTAGAATAAATTGGGGTTTTTTGTTTGTTGGTTGGTTTATTTTAGTGCTGGGGATCGAATGCAGGGCCTTGTGCATGCAAAGCAAGAACTCTTCCATGGAATCACATCCCTGCCTAGAATAAATTTTAAGGCTATTTCCTCCTCTCAGTGGTGAGTCAATGATGATGTATAGTTCCCCTCAGATTTTTAGGTAACTGTCAAACTGGCTTCTAGAGGGGGTGTGCCTATTTGTGTTCATTCCACCAATAACGTAGCAGGGTTTCAAATTCTCCACTTCATTGCATATATTTGTCTTTTTATTTTAGCCATTTACATAAAGTGGTATTTTGTTGTGCTTTTAAATCACATTAACCTAATAGCAATGATATTGCACATCTTTTTGTGTGCTTATTAGCCATTCATCTATCATCTTTGGTGAAATTCAATTTTTTTATGATTGAGTTTATTGGTACAATTTATATATGTATAATGATCACATCCATCATATGGAATTTGTACCTGTACATGATATATCTTTTTTTTTTTTTCCTGGTACCGGGGATCGAACTCAGGACCTTGCGCTTGCCAGGCAAGCGCTTATGCCACTGAGCTATACCCCCAGCCCCTACATGATATATCTTAATTCCTCTTTTTTTTCCATTCCCTTCTCCTTTCTTCAACCCCTCTTCCCCTCCTTGTTCATAAAGCTTTGTTTCCATTTTATCCTTTTTTCATTTTTGTTTTCCCCTCTACCCCAACTCCCCTTTTCCTTTGCCCATTTAAAATTGGTTTATTTTTGTTTTATTTTGGTCCTACAGGAATTCTTTATATATTCTGATTGCAATCCTTCATAAGATATATGATTTATATTTCACCAAATCTATGCATTGTTTTTTAAAAAAATTATTGATAGTGTCTTTTGAGGAACAAAATATTTTAAATCCAATGAACTCTAGTTTTTAAAATTTTTTCCTGTGCTTTTGTTATATCCCAGAATGCTTTGCCTATCCCAGGACACGGAGATTTACTCTCGTTTTTACAGTACTGGGGTTTGAAC
This sequence comes from Dinomys branickii, assembly GCA_004027595.1. Classification (NCBI taxonomy): domain Eukaryota; kingdom Metazoa; phylum Chordata; class Mammalia; order Rodentia; family Dinomyidae; genus Dinomys; species Dinomys branickii. The sequence continues at coordinate 32,207 of PVLD010002602.1, read as the reverse complement.
CTGGGGCTTTTGCGCTGAGCTGCATCCCCACCCCTTTATATTTTTAATTTTGAGACCAGGTCTCACTAAATTGCTGAGTTTCTCAGGCTGAGCTCCCAGGCTTCTGATCCTCTTGCATCAGTCTCTGAGAGTGCTAAGATTATAGACATGCACCATTGTGTCTAGCTCTTGGGTTTTTTCCTAAGTTTTTCTATAGTTTTAGCTTTTTCATTTAGCTGGGAGGCCTTAAGTTACATTTTGTATGGGGCATGAGATCAGAGTAGAAACTCATTTTTGTATGTGGCCATCCAGTTAGTTCTTCCAATGTCATTCATTGAAAGGGCTCTTCTTTTCTCTATTGAATTTTCTTAGTACTTTCATTAAAAATCAATTGACTAAATCTAAGGGTTTATTTCTAGGTATTGAATTCTTTCCCTTAATCTTTGTGTCTATCCTATGCCCAAACCATGTTTCTTGATTACTGAAGCTTTGTAGTTAAGTTTTAACCTCAAGAAGCATGAATCCTCCAGTCCTCCAGTCCTCCAATCCTCCAATCTGGTTGTTTGTAGAAATTGACAAACTAATCCTAATATTTACATGGAAATACCAAAGAGCAATAACACCCAAAGCAATCTTGAAAATGATGAACTATGTGGGCCCTGTGGCTGCTCTACTGTGGGCCCTGCGGCTGCGCCGCAGTGGGCCCCGCAACTGCTCCGCAGTGGGCCCCGCGGCTGCGCCGCTGTGGGCCCCGCGGCTGCTCCGCAGTGGGCCCCGCGGCTGCTCCGCAGTGGGCCCCGCGGCTGCTCTGCAGTGGGCCCCGCGGCTGCTCCGCTGTGAGCCCCACGGCTGCGCTGCTGTGGGGCCCGCAGCTCCACAGTGGGCCTGGTGGCTGCTCCGCTGAGGGCTCTGCTCAGGGCACCTCATGAACTGGACCCACCCCCACCCATAGCACGATGACAGGATGGAGCCAGGTGGTCCAATGTGAGCATATGTGCTTTCCCACTTCCAACCATGGCAGTTTGTATACACCCATGTATGTTATAGTATAGTCTGAGGCAGCCATATCTCTTCCCAAGGCGAGAGTCCAAGGATATAGATAAACCCAGGAGTACAGTTATTATCACAGGGAAGATGACTGACTGAGTTGTAGGGCAACGGAGATGAGGGAGGAGAAAAATGGAATGATCAAACGGGCCATCATCTGTGTAACTGAGTAACAAAGGTGAAGGTAACATTATGTAGGACGGCATCCAGAGCTAATTCCCTTCTATGTTCTCTATAATTCTGTATTTCCTCAATCGTTTTTGTATTAACAGAAGTGAAGATAACTTTATATTATGCAGCATCCAGTGCAAATTCCCTACTATCTTCTCTATAATTTGGCATTTCCTTTAATGTTTTTGTGTTAACTAATGTGAAGATAACTATGTAGTACAACATCCAGTGCTAATTCCCTACTATATTCTGTATAACTTTGTATTTTCTGTATTGTTTATGGCTTTTCTGGTTCATATGTCTCCATTCTTTTGTCTTTAAAATAAAATTAAAAAAAAAAGAAAATGATGAACTAAGTTGGAGGATTTTGATTCAAATTGTGTTGTAATTATAGATTAATTTTTAGAGTCTTGCCATCTTAATTGTGTTGAGTTTTGTGATCATGAGCATGGAATAACTGTTCATTTATTTAAAACCTTAATTACATTTAGCAGTGCATTGTAGTTTTCAGTGTCATATGTGAGTCCTTCCTTCCTTTCTTCCTTCCTTATCTCTCTGTGTTATCTAAGCTGGTCTAGAGCTCCTGGAGTGAAGCAATTTTGCCTTAGCCCAAGACTAGAGATACATATCACCATGCCCAGCTTTTCCATTCTGAAAGACATTTGGCTGGCTAAAGAATATTGGGCTTTTTCTTTTAGCAGTTTAAATATGTTCCTCCACTGTCTTCTAACTTCCTTTATTCCCACAAGAAATCTTCTGTCATTCTTATTTTTGTTTCTCTCTATGATTACCTCCTATTAAGGTTATTCCTTTAACACTGATTTAAGCAGTTTTTGTGCATTTGTTTTTGAGAAAAGTGTTGAACTCATCTATATAACTGAGGCTGGACTTGAACTTGAAATCCTCCTGCCTCAATCTCTAGAGTGCTGGGAGTACAGATACGGGGCCACCAGCCCTAGATAAGCTTAAGCAACTTGATTATGCTGTAGCTTTCTGGGGTAGCTTTCTTCATGTTTCTTGTACTTAAGGTTTATTGGTCTTCCTAGTTAACTCGGGGAGGAGAATATCATATTTATTAAGTTGAATTTTCCAGTCTTTGAGTATGATATGTCTTAGTTATTTAGATCTTCTCTGATTTCTTTCACTGGTATTTTGTAGTTTTCAGCACACAGATGTTGTTTTTTTTGCCTTTTTCATTTTTTTTGAGCTATAATAAATGGCTATTAAAATTTTTCATTTATTTTTGCAAGTATATAGAAATATATTTGATTTTTTATTTTCATACTTTGATCTTGTATCCTGAAACCTTGCTGCATTCACATTTTAGTTCTAGGATTTAAAAACATAGATTCATTTGTGTTTCCCACATAGTTATTCATGTCATTTATAAGTAGGCACAGTGTACTTCCTCCTCTCTGAACTACATTCGTATTATTTCCTTTTCCTGTCATATTGTACTGGCTGAGACTTTCATGATGATGTTGAATAGTAGAGACCAGATTTGGAGAGTAAAATCATGATTTGGTGTGTGGTCTTTTGACTATTCATTTATAAGTGTAACTTTAGATCTTTTCTCTCCCAACCTCATTAAGTATAAAATGACATATCTTGCTCAAATAGATATTTTGTCTATGTTTAATTTTGGAAGTGCATTATATATTCACAGGCCACGACTTCCTGTGTCAAAGGGGTTGTGATGTTACTGAAGAGACATGCAGAGGCAGGCAATAGCCTTCTGAATGGCCTGGCCTTATGTGGTGGCCTGGCAGGGGGATCCAGGCCAGAGGACTGGTGCATCTATGTACACACAGAGAACGCCTGTGTCTGGGGCCGAGAACAAGAGGCACATAGGCTGTTCGCCAGGTAAGAAAACTGCACTAACTACTCTCCATTCTGCTTACACCCTGCTTCATCCTAGCATAGTTTGCTAAACTCCAGTTTGAATTATTTAGGCTTCAGAAATTTTGTGTGGACAAATGAAAATGAAATGGATCTGTAAGACAGAAACCTCTGTAAAACTGGCTCCTCTCCACAGAGCTTTTGAAATGAGGCCCGTCGGTTCTGTGGGAGCCTGCTCATGGTTTGAATCACTTCACAATGAGAACCTGGGGAGTAAAGCCTCCTCCCCAAGCCTTCATGAAAACCTACCATCACTACCAGGGTCCAGATGATTTCACAGCCCTCTTCCTCCCTCCCTCATAGCATGAGAAAAGGAGCCATCACTGGCTGCAAATAGTCAGCTGTCCTCTCATCCACCAAGTAGCACCAGCTTTGGAGCTTGGTATCTGTGAAAGTACAGTGTGGATGTAGTTTAACCCAGTTACAGCTTGTGTCTAGGAGTTGCCCCAAAGCCTCGTGCAGTCATAGGCAGGGTTTTCAGAGGTGACTGGATCCAGGGTGTGTGACTACTGAATTAATCACCTGATTAGGCTCTTTGTGAATTTTAGGTAATTTTTGGGAAGAATAGGACAGTGTTGACAAATCTAGTACCCTGTTCACAAGAAATCCTTAACTTTCTTTGGGTATAATTTACGTCCTAAAGAACAATTAGTCAGGTCTCTTCTCCAGAACACTTTTGTGAGACTAGAGTCCCAGTGTTTGGATGGCCTTCTCTGAGTTCCAGATTTATATATTTTGCTCATGTTCTCCACTTGAACATCCCATGTCCTTTTGGGCTCATGCATCCTGAGCCTATCTTCCCTGCTGCTCCCCAACAACAGGGCTGAGAGGGTCCACATCAGCAATAGCCCCCTGTGGTCTCAGGCCAGAAGGCTTGGTACTATATTTGGCTTTGGTTTTTCCATGAACCGTATCCAAGTTCTTAATGACCCCTATGGGCTCCACTTCAAGAAGTAACTGGACTCTGTCATACTCTTACCCTCTCGTCTGCTGCCACAGGGAAGGCCATTACCCTGATCAGCTGCCTCAACAGCTTGCTGCCTGGACAGCTGTGCCTCTTGTTCCTTCAGCTCCGCTGTCTGAGGGACCTGAGCAAACATCAACCGAATTGTGTCACTCTTCCTCAAGACCTTCTGACTGCTTCTGCTAGCTATGAATCAAAGTAGGACTTCTGTCACTGACCAACCCCTTTGGGCTCCTCTGCCGAGCCCACCCCTCTCCCCCACCCCTCCCGCACCTCAGCACACACCGCCCCCTTCCTGCCAAGCCCCTCCCAGAGGGCCACATGGCTTGTGCCTCAACCCCTTGGGTGTTTCTCTCACCCGACAGACAAAAGGGGAATGTTGAAAACACAAAAGTAGAGCATAGCATCACACTCCCCTAGACCAACACCACCAGATTTTTGCATACTTCATTCATCTGTCCCTTTTTAGAGGTGGCTGAGTGGGCTGGATTTAAAGGAAATTCCAGACTTGCCATTCATGCTCACTTCAGGAACAGCTCTAAGAAACATGGGCTTTGTCTTGGTTACTTTTCTCTCGTTGCTGGAACAAAATACCCAACACTGAAAATTAAGGAAGCAGTGGTTTATTTAGCTCACCATTTGTGGAGGTTTCAGTCCCTACTTGGCTGCTTCCAAGGCAGAGTGGCACACGGCAGAGGGCAAGTGTTCATGGCAGTGGAAAACAGCAAAAGCAACAAGAGCAAAATGGCAGAGCAGCAAGAGCAAGCTTCTTTCCCTCCCTTACACTGTATGCAAACTACCCCCGCCCCGTGGCAGGTGTAGCACTCACACCCATAATCCCAGCATTGCACCGTGAATCAATCATAAACTCTAGAAGCCTGCCCCATGACTGCATGAGGCTTTGAGGGGACATCCAGACACAGACCATAACAGGCTTTTTCATAGCCACAATACTATTTTCAAACTTGAATGTAATGTCCAATCCAAATTTAAGAGTTATCAGATTGCCTCAAAAATGTCTTTCTACAGTATTGGAATCCAGGGCCCATCACACCCTACCCATGAGATTTTGTGGGCACATCTCTCCTCTTCTAAGCTAAACCCTCTTCCAGAGGGTCTAGGTCCCCATTTGTCTCTTTACTTTGTTGTGAGGTTCTGTAACTTGCTTTCTTTTCTCCTTGTTTACTGTACACTGAAGTGTGTTGCTAAACACTTGATCCAGCTTTTTCTTCCTCACTTATCATTTCTTTCACATTTATTAGCTAGAATTTTCTGTAATGAGCTGTCCTTCATCAGTTAGACTTTTTGTTCTTATCCTTCCTGTCTTCCTCTTGTGTTCCTGGTTAGCCAGGCTTTTCCTAGCCGTCTGGATAGAATAGGACCCACCCAGCACCACACACATCCCCTTCCTCTTTCTCTGTAGCACCCACCACCAGCACTATTATATGTGTCGACATGTTTATTGTTTCCTGTGTGTCCACTCGTAAACCCTCCCAGGGCAGGGATTTTTGCTTCATTTACTTTCTTCTTACTTTATTTACTTTTTGTTTCATACCCATATCTAAGAATGATGCCACATAATAGGTGCTTAATATTTTTTCAGTTTTTTTAATTGAATGAATGAATGTTGAAGCTTCATTTTCATAAATTCCAGGATAATTATATGAAGATGTTATCTCAAATACCATGAAATTATAGTAATAATTCTAATTCTGTAATAGTGTCTTTAGGATTCAAAATGAATTTATATAAGACACATTTAATTAATTCACACATAATTTTTTGCGAAAACATACTTATAATAACATTTATTAACTATATATGGAAGGTCCTTTCACATATTACAGCTCTCATTTTTACATCATCTCCATGTAGTCTTATTAATTCCATTTTTAATGAGAAAACTGAGATGTAAGAGAGTTAAAACTATTTATTAGTCTTGTGATTTTTAACTCAAGTTTTTTGTTTGTAGGCCCAAATCTAGCCCTTTTGTTTTTATTTTTTGCAGTGCTAGAGATTGTACCTGCTGAGCACACCACTGAACTATATCCCCACCAATACCTACCTTTTTAAAAATGTTATAACTGGCTTTTTGTTTTGTAAGTGCGACATAGCTGACTTATACAGTTGGCCCATAAAGTAAATTCTGTTATAGACTTTTCATCTTATAAGATCTTCTTTTGTCTTATCAGATTGTGCTCCCCAGAGGAAGACCCTGTGGCTATTAGATGCCTCACCCAGGACCTCGGGGCTCCAGGCATCCTTCTTCTCCCAGTGACCCTACCCCTCTTTCCTCTCTGCCTCCTGTGCTGCTCTTTGTGGTCTGTCCAGGCCAAGATCAGAGGCTGAACTACTGACATTTTTTGCCCTCCCTGCCTCCTGGGTTCCCTGCTTAAAGAAACCAAGGGGAAGTCACATAACTTGAAAAAAGCCTGAAAATGTCTCTCTGGAGTGAAACAGTGAAGTGCTACTGTACATTTACTTCATGTGTGGAGCTCATTAGACTCTTGGTTTCTTCCTTTCTCAGCCTCATCCAAAGAACCTCATTAATGTATTCATAAGCATTTACTATGCAGGGGATTTATTCCTTGGTGGATTAGAGTTTAAGCTCTGGTCCCAGAGGCCTGCATCAGCATTTGTCAGATATAACCTCTGGGAAGCTAAGGTCCCCAGAACACATGGAGTTGTGATGGAGTCTCAGGAGGTGTCAGCGTGGTACTAGTGCATGGTAAACATTCAATAGAGGTGAACTGTTGCGAGTCCCATATTCAAGGAACTCACAGGATATAGTCCAGCAAATGTGGATCCTTCTGTGCTCATTACGTGGCCTGAGTACAGCAGGCAAAGGAGGCCTGCTCCCTCTGAGGATGGTGCTTGAGCAGCTTGCAGGGTTGTGTGAGGAAGACTGTAGTCAAGAATGAGCAAGTGGTCCAGGAGCCAGAGAGGAAATGGCACAGCCCAGTGATAGAGCACCAGACGCAGCATGACTGCAAGGTGGAATGTTGGAGGGGTTCCAGGACTGCAGTTTGGGGTTCTGCCTTGGGGCCCAGCATCTGGAGTCTGGAGTATGTACCCTTTCTGCAGCAATTCAGACCTCACTCTGTAGCCCCTGGATATGACTTAGCTCTATGTCTCTCCTCCATCATCTACCAAATGCAGATAAGAAAGAATCCTTCCTCCCAGAATTCAGTAATCAAGGCATGCATATACTAAATAGTGATAGCTTTTAGTAGAGTATTAGTAATATTTTTCCAAGGTCAAAAGTTCTGAATTAATGTCCAAGTCAGTGAATTTCTTTCCATCTTTTAGGGAGGTGCTGTTTCAAACACTGAAATGTAAATGCCCTGTCATTTGTTTTAATGCCAAGGACTTTGTGAGAACAGTGTTGCAGTTTTTTGGTGATGACAGCAGTTGGAAGCATGGTAAGTTATGTTTACATTGTCTTTAAAATTTAGCTCTTCAACAGCCGCACTGTGGCGTAGGAGGATAGTGAAGGTCGCCAGGTAACAAGCTCCAGGACACCTGGCCATACCTGCACTGACATAGCTGCTCACTCATCTGCTCTAAACACAGGGCGCCCTTTCCCCTGTGGAGCTAAGTGCCATGGAGCTCTCACCAGTATATACTGTTCTGGTAATTTAAGGTAGGAAAAAATAACTTCTGCAGCAGAGTCAGTCTGGGATATGCTATTCACAGAAGTAAACCTTCCTAAGAATTAAACTACAGTCCGAAGCAGTTAACATCAAAGTAGTGTCAAAGATATTTTATCTTTGATTTACAATGGTAGAGAAGAGTTTTATAACCTTTTTACTAGTTAAGTAGATAAATGATAAAATAAATATAGCAAAATGTTCACTGTAGAATCTAGGTAATGAATACTCAAGTGTTCACCCTACAATTCTTTTCAAATTGTGTGTGTGGAAATATTCATAATAAAATATCAGAAAAAACTATTATGGAAAATTTTTGACACAGACCAAAAAAGTCGCTATCACCCTATTCAATAATGATCAACCTGCAGTCTTCTTCATCTGTGACTCTCCAACTCCAAATCCTGCAAATTACCAGCATCATATAAGTAATCTCAAAATATTTCAGCTGTGCGACTGAAATGCAGATTCCTGCTTAAAGTGATGCCATCATTCCCCTGCAGCTGCTGTGATCTCTTCACAACTTGCTACCCAGCTGGTATTTGAACTTCCACACTTGTCTTGTAGCTGTTTGTGTTTGCTTATTTTTGTGATGTTAGAAACAATTGATCATCAATGTTTAGGTTCCTTAATTGCAGTGTGGTGCCACAGGTATCTGCCTTCCTTTCCACCTCTTCCAACCTTTAGTAATGGACTATTCTTCTACATTCACAACATTTTTTTGGCATCCACATATGTGAGGATACACAGTTTTCTTTCCATTCGACTTATTTCACTTCTGTCCTCCAGTTCTATCCATTCTGTAGCAAAGGAAAGGATATCATGCTTTTTCATGGCTGAATAGTACTCTATCGTCTCTTGCTCTGAAGATGGGCATGTAGGCACTTAGGTTGGATCCATACCTTAGCAACCATGAATAGTGCTGCAGTGAGCATGACCATGCAGATATGTCTGATACATGGGTATCATTTCCTTTGGAGATATAACCAAACTAAGATAGCATATGGTAGGTCTACTTCTAGTTTTTTGAGGAACCTCTATTCTGTTCTCCATAGTGGTTGTACTATAGTGTCCCCTTTCTCCATATCACCAACATGGATGAGAGTTCCCTTTCCTCCATTTTCTTTTCTTTGGTTTTTGAGGCAGGGTCTCAATATGTAGTTCAGGCTGGCCTTGAACTCACTGTGTAACCCAGGCTGGCCTTGAACTTGCAGTGATTCTCCTATCTCAGCCTCCCAAGTGCTGGGATTACAAGTGAGTGCCACCAGGCCCAGCTTTTTTCTCCATTTTCTTGCCAGCATTTATTTAATAATAGTCAGTGCATTTGATCCGTTGTGCATGACCTTTGGTGAGGTAGGAAGTGTCTCCTCGTGATACAATCCTAACTAGTCTGGCTTTGTACAGCTAGTTGAGCACTCGCCCTCAGCTGAGGCTTGCTATTGTTCCTTCCCTCCCTTTCCCTCCCTCTTCCTCCCTCTCTCTCTCTCTCTAAGATAGGATCTGGGTGTTCAAAACAACATTTATTCTTTCACAGCTCTAGGGTCAGAAGACTAAAAGCATTGGCAAGGCAGTTCCTTCTGGAGTCGGAGGGAGGATCCATCCCATTGTGCCATCCCAGCTTCTGGTGACGATCAGCAATCCAGAGTCTGTCTCCCCACACACACACCTGCTCCTTTCCCTGTCTGTGTCTCTGTGGCTTTTCCTTTTCTGTCTCTCACAAGTACACCCATCACTGAATTTAGTCACCCCCCAGCCATGATGATCTCAAGATGCCAACCATGATCACATCTGCAAAGATTCTGTATCAAACAAGATCACAGGCTTCAAGTAGCATTTAGGGGACACAATTGATTCCCCTACAAGGTCTGACTTCTTAGTACCTTTGTTGAAAAGTAGCTGCCCATTGAGATAAGGATTTATTTCCTATTCTCAGATCTACTCCACTGAGCTCTAGATCTACCCTGTTCAGTGTTGATTATGTGCATCCTTCACTGTGTAGTTTAAAGTCACCTGAGGTACAGCATTTATACAGCATTAGTTTTTCTTTGAATTCCTATTTCGTATGTTGAATTTTGTTGCCCATCTTTCATATTTATCACTTCTTACCTAGAATTCATTTTCAAACTCTTTATTTTTTTTTCTTTTAAATTGTTTTTCTTTTTCCATCTTTTTTCAAGGCATTATCAATTATATTCATTTGCTTCTGTGTCTTGCTACTTCAGTTTTTATTTCTGAAATCTTTTCATTTCTCTTTCCTGGATTCTGTCATTTCTTTGTACAATTTTTCTTTTTCTAGATCATCTAAGTATTAATAGTTCTAATTTATTTTTTCATAGGCTTTGTTGTTTTCTTAGCTTATTTTAAATCTGTTTTGTTGGCATTTCTTTTTCAACTACTGGTGTTTCTCCTTACTGAGGAGATTTGTCCTGTCAGGCTTTGCTTTATCAGTGGTGGAAGAGAGTTTAAAAGACCAGGCCCAGACCACTCTAGCTCTGTCAGGCCTCACCGAGGACTTCTGAACATGCCTATTGATAAGAAACTTTAACTCTGGAACATTAATTAGAGGTGTGAAAGTGGAAAGAAATATTTACTGGGTGAGTCCGCAATAGCAAGCAGTGTCATGTAAAGTCATATGTTGCCGACTTGGGGGCAAGTAGCCACAGTGATTGTTGACTCTCACTCCGACTTCCACAAATGCCACTCTAGGATGTCTTGGATATCAGATGAAGAAGTTATGATACTGGCTGCTTTGGTAAATATGAGTTTCTTAAACTAGTATAATTTAAAAGAGGCCAGGAAACATAATATGTAATGTAATTTAATTGAAAAGCAAACTCCTTTCTGTTCATTTAAAGATGTTCATCTTTAAAGATGTTTAAAGATGTGTTTAAAGATATTAGTGGTTTTTATTAGCAATTTTAGAATCTTACCACACTATTCCACAGTGTTCTCTAAATGCCTTAGTTTTGTATGGGACAATTTAAAATATTAAAGTATCTAAACCAATTGTGGTGGCACACACCTATAATCCCAGCATTTGGGAGACTGAGGCAGGAGGATTGCTGTGAGAGGCCAGCTTGGGCTGTATAGTGAGACCCTGTCTCTAAATAAAGTATCTTAAAGATCAGTGCTAAAACTTACCTATTTAGCAAACGTCTTCTTTTTTAGAAAGCACCTTCACCCACCTCTCAGACATGTGCAGTAATCTTCCCCTTCGTTTCCAGATGTGGAAATGACATGGAAGGGCGAGGTAAAATCCTGGGCCCAGAGTTCTCTCCACAGCACTGTGGTCACACAGTGTGACCTTAGTTCTCTCAGGGGATTTTTTTTCACATCAGGGAATATCAGTCTCCACCTGGCACACACTGTCCACCCGCAACATACAGGGACAAGGACACTCCTGCCTCTGTTCCTTGACTCAGGAGCCTGGAGTCCCTACACCATTATGCAGGGCCAAGAGGGAGGCAGGCGAAGGGAACGATGTGAAAGGGAGGACATATCACGTGCAGTGACTGAGAAGCCAGAGAGGGGAAAGAACATGGGCCGAGAAAGTGAAAGGCGGGGTTGGGGGGAGAGGCACGAAGCAGGCCTAGTGTTCTGGAGTGGCCTCTTGGAGCCTGGTGTTGGGAGATCCACATTCCAAAGTTGGAGTCTCCATCCTTTCTTGCTGTGGGATCCACTTCTTGAATGTGGCGCCCATTGGAGACCATCTGCGTGGGGCCTGGGTGTTGAAGGCATCTCCTCAAAGGGGAGCAGTGACTGAGCAGTGATGGAGTCAGTCACTTAGCTGTGTGATCTGAAGGCGGTGGTAATAGTGTTGGTGTTCATTTGAACTTTAAGAACTTTGTCCAGGCAGGAAGAGCAACACTTAATCTGAGGGAAGATTTAAGTGGCCTTTTCCTCTTCAGTTGCTGATTTTGTAGGATTAGATCCCAGAATTGCTGCGTGGCTCATAGATCCCAGTGACCCTGCACCTTCTTTTGAGGACTTAGTGGCACAACACCTTGAAAAGTCCGTTATAGTCAAAGCGAGCAGCACATATGGAAACTCCTCAAGAAATAGTGTGGTGAGTCATTTGAAGATGTGGTTTACCCACTTTAGTACAACCCTGACTTCTTTCTAGAAACTTCCCAACTTCACAGCTAACCTAATAGTAAAAAGAACATTGCCAACCTTGATTTGTACTTATTCCACACAGATACTTTGATCTTGGCATTTCTGGTGAGGGATGGTGAATAGGATGGGAGGTTTCCCACCTCCTGTTCCCAAAATCTCACTCACTGTGGGTTCTTCTGAGTGGATTCTCTGCTGTCAAAGTTCATTGCTCCACGAACAGAGAGCTGCTGCTTTTTTTTTTTTTTTTTTTTTTTTTTTTGAGAGCTGCTTCTTTATAGACCCTTTGTACTGCTGAGGTGGCCGCTCTGGCTGAGCTCTGGGAAGCCACCTCAGCCCAGGTGGGAGAACTGTGGGAACTCCCTGGCGACTCCACCCTGGAGGAGAAGGCTGGGCGAGGCAGCCAGGGCCGGCGTGTGCCAGAAGTGCTGCTGGTGAGCCACAGAGGGCAGAGGGAGCTTGAGGTAGTGCACAGCCAGAGGGTAGGAGCCGGGGTTCTAGGCTGTAAGTAACAGAAACATGCTCTTTTGGTTTCAAAAGAAGCTCATAGGAAGGTTGGGGTTAGCTCTAAGAATTGGAGGAAAAGTAGAAGCAGGCCTCACAAGAATGAGACACTGTGGGCCTGGGGAGCCTGGGGCAGTGCCGGTGCCACAGTGCCAGCGTTGAGCCAGAGTCACAGCATAGCTCTTGGAGAGTGGCTCCTTTCCCTCGTGTCCCGTGCCCACTCCAGCAGGGGAGGGCAGGTCCTGTGGTCGGTGTTCCTACTCAGAGTCCTGCTGTCAGGCAGGGAGCCACTCCCAAGTGGAAGCTGGAATATCATTACTGAAGAAAGGAGTTGCCTGCCTTGGTATTACCAGCCCGTTTTCCAGTGAGGAGACTGAGGCATTCAAGGTTAATACTGTACACGTACTTCACCCAAGGTCAAGTGGAGGCTGTGGTTCAGTGTGGGTTCCCGACTTCATTTCTTTCCCGCAATCCCATGTATTCTCTTTCTAGCACAAGAAAAGGTGGGTTGAGTTTCTCAGGAGAAAGGAAGAGCACTCAGGGAGAGGGCGCAGCACGGGAAGACAAGGCCACCCAGAGAACAGGTGCAGAGCGGCTGGGGGAGGAGGAGCGAGGGCTCTCATGGGCTGTGCTAAGAGCTGGCCTGCCCTGGGGCGCTTAGAGGAACCACATGGCTACTCTGGAGCTGAGAAAGCCCCTACAGGCAGCATTACAGAATTCTACCAGGTGGTGGCTGGAAAGAGTGTCCTCTGATGGGTCATTCCCTGGAGAGCCAAGCCCACAAATGACGAGAGCCTCTTTGGGTGTTTGCAGCCAGCCACTGCCCTCTGGTTCACTCTGAGGCCTATAGCGGACACAGCCTGAGTGACTGAGGTGCTGAGGGTGGAGTGGATCTCTGTGGGTGGAGCAGAGTGGGTGTTAAGCAGGCAGGGGTAGACTGCATGTCAGGGGGCTACCTCTCATCCCCTCTCTGCCAGCCACAGCCCTTTTGGGGGTCTTTCAGGGGCACCTGCAGGTATCTGCTACAGTGGGAATGAACAGTGAGTGCAGGACGTGGCAGCCCTTGTGTGAGTGAGGGCCGGGACCTGAGAAACTGCCGTGTTCTTGCTCTGCCACTGTTTGACCACTGTCTCTGCAGTTATCCTCTTTGTGTTTCTATTTCTCAGCCTGTGAAACGAGGAAACTTTAAGTGGTAAGAAAACCCCAGCTATGCACAGTCTATACCTACAAGGCAGAGGCCTCCCTGTGGACTAGGCCTTGTCTCCCTGGAGCAGTGGGTTAGCATCTGCCCCCAGGCACTCCTAGGATTTCCCTGGGAGCACTTGGGAGTTGTGTCATCTTCAGGCTGTGGTAAGCCGCACTAAGTCTGTCTGAGTTTTACCTTTTGCTCTTTTAAAGAATCAGAATGTACGTGTGAACCTGAGTGTACTCTACAGACTTACGCTGGACCTGTGTTCCAAGCTGAAGGCAAGACATTTTGTTCTGAGTTCTGGCGGTGCACGGGCTGGTTTTTCACTCACACTCACAGGGCACACTTGCAGGTGAAGCTAAAGGCAGTGACACGTTTGTTCTAGGGCCCCACTCAGGAAAGGACAGGCTAAACTAAACGGTAAGACCCTGGCTTTAGAATGGTTTCTCCAGGGAGGAAATAATCGTAGCTGTTTCCATTACCCCCCCTTGCCAGGTGTTTGGGATACTGTAGCTCACCTAGAAGCGGAGTGTTTGTTTTGTTTAATAATGAAATGGGCTTTCCTCACTTTCTGTCTTTTGGAAAGCCATAGCCACTGGAAGGGCAGCTGAGGGGCTGGAAGGAGGGCAGTGTGTCTAGGGGTGAGGGCAAGGGGCAGGCTCTGGCCAGAGAGAGAGAGGCCTGGGGTGGCAGCCATGGGGCATCTCCACCACAGACCCCATGGCCAGCTGTTTCTTCTCCTTCTGCCTTCAGTCTCCTGCTGGGACCCGGAAAGGGGAGCCTTCTAAGGGCAGAGCAGGAGCCGGGGCATGGGGGACCACACATCTTGGATCACAGGTTCAGGCAGAGAGTCCTTGGGTCAGCAGGGGTAGGCAGAAAAGCCAGGGTGGGGTTGGAAAGGAGCCCAACGCTCTCATGGCAGCAGGGAGAACAAGGACGCAAATCCACTCATGAAGAACTTGGAGGATGAGGTAAATAAAGTGGGGGACTTCATGCTCACAGAGCAGGTGGCCCAACATAAGTATTACACGCCCCAGACTAGCGGGCAGTGGCAGTGAGAAATCGGTGACAATCTGGGTACATTACAGGGATTCAGTAACCCCATTCTGAAATTAAAAAGCTCTCAAGTATTTCATATTAACCATGAGAGTGTGGTGTGCAGCTGTAATCCTGGCTATTTATTTGGAAGGTGGAGGCAGGAGGGTTGCAAATTCAAGCCCAATTTTGGAATGTAACGGCGTCCTGTCACAAAAGAAAAGACATAAAGAAGAGATGCGGAGCTACGCCTATAATCCCAGCAGACTGGGAGGCTCAGGCAGGGGGCTCCAGCTTTGAGCCCAGCCTGGGCAATTTAGCAAGGCCCTGTCTCAAAGTCAAAAATAAAATAAAAGGGCTGGGGATGCAGCTCAGGGGGAAGGCCCTGGGTTCGGTCCTCAGTGCTAGGAAAAGGGTTGGGAGTAGGGTTTGACTGGGCTGATATTTCTGGGTAATTCTCTCTACCAGGTTTTGATGATAAAGCAGGGTATGTACCAGAAACAGGAATTTTATTAGGAAGGACAGGGAGGGGATTAGATGTGGGGAGGAAATTTGCCCCAACAGGAATTTCCTTAATTCTAGCTTAACAAAGTCAAGTAACTCTTCAACCAAATGCAGATATAAATTCTAGTTTAAAGATGTATTTCTTCTTATGAAACAGGCTAATGGCTTATGGCAACTATTTTGTACTTTGGAGCTTCCTCTGATACCAATTTTGGCAGGTAAGTTATCATAAAGACAAAGTGAGTCATTTTACTAGAGGATTCTTCACATTGTTTGGAAAGAAATCTTCTCTGTAGCTCATTTAGCAATAGATACTGTATGTGCTGGGCTTTCAAGAGATGCCAGCCCTTTATTTTCCTTCCTGAAACAAGAAGGGTTGGGCTGCGTGAGCTCCTGATGTGGAAGAATGCCGAAGTTCTGCCATTCGGTCAGCAGGGACCCCTGCTTGTGCGTCTCTCGGACGAATTGCCTTCCTGGGCACCAACCTGCTGGCTGTCGTGTCTAATCCTGGCTTGCCGCCCTCTGCTTGGCCTCAGAGGTTCCGGAAACCCTCTTGTCATCACCGGGCAGGCTGCCCTCCTGCATCTGCCCCTGTCCAGGTCCTGCCAGGCCCACAGGAGGGCGGAGCCTCACGGCCAGGGTGCCTCTCCGTCCCCTCAAAGGCCAGCTCTGTCAGTGTCCCTGAGTCCTGATCTCACATGGGTGCTGCCAGGCCCTGTGCTGAGTACACAGAAGTTGCTGTCACTGTGTCCTCATCAAAAGGGGCTCTCTCATCTTTACTGAGAATTCACTGAGGCAACACAAATATGTCTGAATTCCTTTTGAATCACAGTGATGGAAAACCACAAGATTCAGGTGAACAAAGAAGAAATGGAGAGGATATCGGTGCTTCTTGGGGTGAGCTGTCGTTTCAGACTGTCATTTCTCTCCGGCAGTCTCAGCAGACTGTGCTCTCCCCCGCCCTGTGGCCCCAGTCTGATGCTGACCCTGTCCCTCCCTGTCCGTGATCCCCAAGGGGAGAACCGAGCACTGAAGGACTTAAACCACACTGCATCTGTTGTGTGGTGGGCAGCACTGCCTCCAGTGAGTACATGGGAGATTCTTTAGTGGATCTTCCAGCTCCTTCTCACAAGTCTACTTTTTCTTGCAAGGCCATTACCCCCTCAAGGTTGGTGAAGGAATTCTTGAGTTTCTTGAAAAATAAAAATAGAGAGAGATGTGTGGAAAATGTATAAAAATGTTCCACATGAATTATGTCAGAGGAAACTCCAGGATAACCCCTCCTGGGCCAGACCATAGGGTGTGGAGAGCCCCCTTCCTGCTGCCAGATGTGACCACGCCCTGCCTTTGGAGTTGTCGGTTTGGGTGTTGCTTTTCTTGATTGTTTTCCACATCTGTGTCGCCTTGATGGTTTACTTGCTTTTGTTCTGTAAGTCAGTCAGTAGTTGGTAGGTGACTTTCTCCTCAGCCTTCTGTGTCTCCACCCCACTGCCATGCTATGTGGTGCTTGGAGCCCTTGGACTGCATCACGGTGGTGTCTGCACCACTGTCCAGAGGCATCTGGGAGTTGCCAGTTTATGATCCCTACAAACCACACGAGTTTAATTTCTTTTTTCCTGCTTGCTACTGTGGTTAATAATTTTTGCACTGCCAAGTGGTGGTGCACAGCTGTAATCCCAGCACTCAGGAGGCTGAGGCAGGAAGACCAGCCTGGGCCACACTGAGTTCAAGACCAGTCTGAACTACACAGTGAGACCCTGTCTCAAAAAGCAGAACACAAAACAAAACAACAACAAAAAACCCAAATAGCTTTTCTACTGTCACTGGCTATGAGGAGTTTCTTTTCTATAGAGGATCTGCTCAAGTCTTTTACTCATTTTTATCCTGACTTATAGGACATCTTGATATATTCTGAATACAGCCCACTGCCTCCTCCTGTCCTCTCTTATTTCATGTGATGCTGGATCCCTTTCTAGTTGTAATGTTTGCCCTCCCAAATTTTAGTGTATTATTATTTTTGCATTTTTCAGTTTGTTCCCTGGATTTGGGGGAGAGTAATTCTATACAGCTGACCATTCCCATGAGTCAAAATATATTTTTTAATACCCATTTTGGTATAGATTTTTTTCTATTGCATTAACATCTTTTGTTGGGAATTCACAAATTAAAGAATTGAATACAATAATTTTAATGCGAAATTAAGTGATTTTAATGTGAAAACTATGAATGAGATTAATTATATTTGTCATATTTTTAGGCACATCTCAAGGAATTGGAGCAAGAAGCCCATTTTGTTGCAGGAGAACAGTTTCTTATAATGAGTAATAATCAACTCAGAGAGGTAATGCTAAATTTTGGTTCTTTCAAAAAGTGTATTTTTATTCAAGAATTAAAATAGAGATTTATTCTGAATTTACAAATATTATTTTATGTTGTGTAAAAAATATATAAGTTGTTTCATGTTCTCTCACAAGAACAAGTGGATTGAGAGTCATTATTAAAAGCCTTTAAATCCGAGAAAAGTACTAAGTGAGAATGTAAGTGTATCCTAATATCTATTTGGGCGCATCTCCTCTGTGTGGTGGCCTAACCAGGATGGCGATGTTTGCTGCCTCCCCTTGGGAGCTCTCTCATGTGTGCACTGTTGTTTTTGAAGATCCTCTTTGGCAAGTTGAAGCTGCACCTGTTGAGTCCCAGGAAGCTCCTCCCCAGACCAGGGGCACAGCGGTACCCATCCACGTCAGAGGCTGTGGTAAGGGTCCCATATCCTTCTTTGTGACATACTTAGTGTCTGCACCAGGGGACGTGCCCCTTGTGACCAGGCAGCCTCCTGGACTGGGTGCTCCTGCCCACAGGGACTCAGGACTGTGGACCAGGAGAACCAGGTGGCTGCTCTCCAGGAGCCTCTGGCTGGCTCAACTTCTGGCAAGGGTCATTTGGTAGAGTTCTGTCCTTAAAACACATGTTTGACAGTCCAATCAGGACTTCATGCTCTGTGTCCCCAAGTGGAGAAGATCACCAGTATTTTCCAAATTTACTTTAGAGAATTTTAGTTACCCTTCTCTTCAGAGGAATAAACTCTTTAAAAGACCAAGAATAGTGAGATTCTACTCTAAGGGGCAGAGCAGAAATAGATGTTCAAAGCCAACCAGCGACTTTACTGACAGGAGGCAGAGTGGAGGTCAGTGAGTAAGTGTACTCCTGTCACCTTGGTGAATGCAGCCCAAGGCCCTACTTTCTGCCTCCTATTCCATCAGCTTTGGATTTTGAGGCAGAAGAAGCTTTATTCTGAGACTCCTCTAGCATCCTGCCTCTCCAGCACATCTGCCTGTTTGCCTCAGCCTGTGGTGGCACTTAGGGCATGGGCCCTTGTGGAGCCATTCTCCAACAGTGCACACCTGGCCCTAACAGCTCGGGGTGGCTGCTGGGTGAATAGTCATCTCCCACAGAAGGTGCTCCATGGAGGGGCTTGGAACTGTGTCATCCGACTGTGGTTCTTCACCTTAGGGAAGGGTCTCACTCTCCAGTCAGGTCCTCAGGTGCTAGGGTATAGTAACAGGAGAGCAGAGGTGTTGGGGCCTGCCACCACACCCCCTGCCACTTTACTTGACTGCTCTGTGCCTTGTTTTTTTGATCTCTGAAAAGGGATTTTGTGAGGATTCGGTGAAAATGTGCCATGTGTCCAATAGAGAAACAACAAAACCAGTCAGTGTTGGCCAACGTTTCAAGTACTTGAGAGTCGTTGCTGAGTTTCTTTTTTTCCACCTCACCAATACCAAGTCCCAAACTCTTCCTGCAAAATGTGTCCTCTCTCACTTGATTTATTCCAAGCCTTCTGGCCAGGCCCCTTTCTTCCCTACCTGTGTTGAGAGCACTAGAGACATTATGTTACTGCTTTGACTAAAGCTACTAGGGCCTCCCATCACACTCAGAACCCAACCCAAGACACTGAGCCCATCTCCAGCCATGGAGCCAGGCCTCCCACTGGACCTGGCTCTGTGACTGTCTGTGACTCCACACAGGCTCTTCCTTCAGACCCCAGACTCTGCCCATAAACTACCTGCTGACTTCTGTCACCTAAATATTGTTTTTAGAAGACTTTCTGGTCACCCTCTGCAGTAAGGCCCCAGTCATTCCTTGTGTCATCCCCTTGATTTGCTTTTTGCATTCCACTTATTCTTTTTTTTTTTTTTTTTTTTTGTCTTTTTGAGACAGGGTCTCATTATATACTTCAGGCTGGCCTTGAGCTCACTTTGTAGCCCAGGCTGGCCTCGAACTCACAGCCATCCTCCTGCCTCAGCCTCCTGAGTGCTGGGATTACAGGCGTGCGCCACCACGCCCAGCTATACCACTTACTCTTACCTAATGTGATCTCAGGCGTTTGCTTGCTTACTCCGTTAGAATGTAGAGACCTCACTTCACTCCCATTAGTAAAACAGCCTAGAACCAGTGATTGGTGCAGCTGAGCTGAATGTCTGTCTGCTCCTAGAGCCTAGGACAGGTGTATTCCTGGGAGCTGAGCCCCATCTTGCTGGAGTGACCCCAGCTTAGATTCTACCCTGCAGAGGTGGAAGTAGATCCCAAAGCTCTGATGTTGCAACCAATTGGCGAAGCCACAAGGTCCTCTCTGCACCTGTGCATGGGGACTCCAGGCGGATCATTTTCTGTCCTAGCACCAGCTGGCACTGTTGCCCTTCCCTTGCGGCTCCTGTGCTCTCCAGACAGCCAGCAGTGTAAGAAAGGAAGTCTTAACTCTTTCCTGGTGGGTATGTTTAATGAGAGAGGATATCAGTAAACGCACCGGTTGTGGCCAGCTTCATTAGTTATCGTTAAACTACAGGGATGTTGCTTCTCACATACCAGAACTGCTAAGTCCAAGCCTGGGGAGCATCGCTGACAAAGGTGTGGAGCTGCTGGAACTTGCACCCGTTGCCGATGGGAATGGATGGCACCTCTGCCATGGAGTACTGGCAGCCTCCCTGCTGATGTGGACCAGCAGTTTCTATCACACCTGTTTTTTTTATGTGTTCAACAAAACCAGACATTCACTAACTAAAATCTGTGTACCAGGATGTTCATCATAGCCTTATTCTTAACAGCCCTATGGGAGAAAAAAAGCGCAGATATTCTTCAAAGGTAGAATAGCTAATTGCCCTGCATTGCTATGAATCCTGTATAGCAGTGCAAATTGATGAAGGGTGCTGCTCCATGCCACACAGATGGGCGGGCCCCGAAGTGAAAATGTTACGTGGAAGAAAGCACATCAAGCGCTGATCCTACTCTGTTGTTCTGAAGTGGGACCGAGTAGGCCTCGGTGGTAGAGTAGGCCAAGGTGGGGATCCCCCTGGGGAAGGAGCAGGGATCTCCTGGGAGACTGGAATCTTCCATTTCTTGATGTGGGCAGCACAAGAGTCTTTCCTTGGTGATACTTCAACAAACGAGGCTCTTACAATCCTGCCCTTTTCTGTATGTATGCTGTATTTTGATTTTTAAAGTTAATTTGAAACTTCATGATGAAATTCTATTGCTACCTACCTGGAATTTTGCCCAGATAACTGTGAGCCAAGTATTGGGTGTTGTTAAGCACTGAGTTTTATATGTAGACATTTTCTTGGTTTTCTCCCCTATATGAGATTTAGACCTCATTAACTAGAATCTCAAGAGGACTTTTGCTTCCAGGCTTGTGTGAAGCACTTTTAGCTCCCACATGGATGTTGGAGTAATTTTGTAAGGGGCAGGATTACGATACTTGATAAACTGAGTTTGTTATAAATCTTTGTTTTGGAAAATAAGATGTTATACCATTTATTACTAGAATTTTCTCCAAATGAAAATAAGTGTTAGAAATGTTGAAAGGAATGTGTTAGTAGTATATTTTTTTTACTTTTTAATATATTTTCATTAGTGAATATTGCACCAGGTGTGGTGATACACGCCTGTAATCCCAGTACTAGGGATGCTGAGGCAGGAGGATTGTTGCGAGTTCAAGGCCAGCCTGGGCTACAAAGTGAACTCAAGGCCACCCTAAACTGCACAGCAAGATCCTGTCTCAAAAAGACAAAAAAAAAAGGGAAAATTAGTGAATATTAATTTTTAAAAATATTGGTCATCTGTATAGTATTTTCTATATATGTATATTTTGATCTATATACTGCACATTACCTTTCCTTACATTCCTCTCTCCTCTCTGGCTTATTCTTTTCATCTTTTCTAATAATAGCATTCTTTCTGTGGAGGATCACAGGGATGGCTCCCCTTGAAAGAAGCTAGCCCCTGCCTTACTTCCGTGTATTGATATATACAGAGCTGGCTAGGAAAATACTCAGCCACCTCAGTGGCTTTAAGCAGTGCATATGGGTCTGATCTTTGAAGCAGTGCAACAAAGTCAGTGACGCCTGTACCTCCCTACTATGAAGCATGAGCTAGGCAGAGATGGAGATGGCCAAGCTGTTGGCTGGGATGGCTGGGATTGAGCCCCAAGAAAAAGGCCCTGAAATCTCAGGTAAGGCATCAAAGCTGAGGCAACTGACTAAAAACACAAGATACTTCCTCAAACTGTGTTATGCAGATTCCTCCAAATTTGAGGCTACCTGTTACTGGAATCTGGTACTGCTTCTGCATACCTTTCCCTGCATAGCTGTTGTGCCTCTGACCTATCCCAGTTCTAGTACTTACAGACTTCTCAGGATTATCTTCATAATCACTCACAGTCAGTCACTCAATCCCAAGCCACTCCACTCTTCATGAGTTAATAAAACCTGGGTTCGGCTCTGGGTTAGCCATTGTTCCACTGGACTTAGGGCCCCCTGGGCTCCCCACAACTGCAGATATGTCTGTGTCTGTTTATTCTCACTGTGGGTTGCACTGGAGGTGATAGATTGAAATTTACTTACTAGAATTCTAATAACTTTTCCCTGGGATTACAAATATAAACTCCTCCAGACCATGATGAGGTCTAGACAGCGCGCTATATACTTTCTAGTTTCATGTCATATTTTCGGTTTAGAGTCCATATATTAGGGAAAATATGTAAAACTTGTCTTTCTGAGTCTGGTTTATTTTGCCTAACATGATCTCTAGTTTCATCATTTTCTAAAAAATGACATCATTTCATTCTTCTTCATGACTGGATAATACTCCCTTGTTTATATATACCACATTTTCTTTATCTAGTCACCTGTTGCTGGGCACCTAGACTACTTTCATATCCTGCCTGTTGTGAATTGTGCCACACACAATAGGCACGGGTGTGCAGGTGTCCATATAGTATGCTGCCCTTAATTCATTTGGATATATACCATGGAGTGGTATAGGAGGGTCACATGCTATTTCTAGTTTTAGGATTTTGAGGAACTTCCTTACTGATTTCTGTAGTGGCTGTATTAATTTACATTTCTATCAACAATGTAGGAGTGTACCTTTTTTCCTGCACTCTTGCCAGGAAAATTTATTGTTTTTGTATTAATTCTCTCTCTAAAGCTAAGCTGGCAGAGATTTCCCCTATTCTGTGGACTGTCTGTTCACTGTTGTTTTTTTGCTGTACAAAAGCTTTTTTATTTGATGCAGTCCCGTTTGTTGATTTTTGCTATTATTTCTTGTGTTATTGAATTCCTATTCAGGAAGTCTTTGCCTGTGCCGAGAACTTCAGATGTTTCCTTTATGTTTTCTTCTGGCAGTGTCAAAATTTTAGGGTATTTTTTGAGGGATGTCTTAGTTACTTTTCTCTCATTGCTGAAACAAAATACCTGATGCCCAAAATTAAGGAGGAGAGTTTTATTTAGCTCACAGTTTGTAAAGGTTTCAGTCCATACTCAGCTGGCTCCAGGACAGGGTGGTGTGGTAGAAGGGCAACAGTTCTTAGTGGTGGAAGACAGCAAAAGCCACAAGAGCAAAAGGGAGAGCAAGCCTCTTTTCCTCCCTTATATTATATATAGGCTACTCATCCCTACCAGGGAGAGCTGTAGCAGTCACACCATCTCCGTGTCCTCAGGATGTTTTAAAAGTGAGGACCCTGGTCCTCTGCTGAGTCACTTAAACTTCTAAACTTCTCAAGTTGACACAATGTATCAACCATTACAAGAGATAATTTTTGAGACAGAGCTATGTTGTTCAGACTGTCCTTTAACTCACTACGCAGTCCTGGCAGGCCTCAAACTTGCAGTGATCCTCCTGCCTCAGCCTCCCGAGTGCTGGGATTACAGGTATGTGCCACCATGCCCAGCTTGAATTGAGTTTTGTACAGCATGAGAGAGAAGGATACAATTTCAGTCTTTTACAACTGGATGTCCAGTTTTCCTAGCACCATGGATAAAGAGGCTGACTTTTCTCCAATGTGTATTTCTGGCTTCTTTGTCAGGAATCAGATGTCTGTAGTGCATGGGTTTGTTTTTCTGTCTTCTATTCTATTCCACTGGGCTACATGTCTGTTTTTTTTCTAGCACCAAGCTGTTTTGTTACTATGCCTTTGTAGTGTATTGTAAAACAGGCTATGATGATGTTGCCAGCATTGCTTCTTTGGCTCGGGATTGCTGTTAAGGTTCAGATCTACACTGTCCCCCGAAGCCTCATATGTTGGAAGGAGGATTTCGAACGGGGATGGGCTTTTTAATCACTGAGGTAGTCTGTTGATTCCATGGCTGACTGTGGTGTTAGGAAGTGGGGTCCAGGTGGAGGGTGGGCGTCACCAGGGCTGACTATGAGGGTGCCCCTGCCCCGGCCCTCTCTGTTCTCCCTGCTTCCTGCCAATCGTGGGTGAGCCATTTCCACCACCACACCCTTCCACATGACATCCTGCCTTGGAGCTGGCTCTGAAATGGACTGAGTCCCCTGAAACCGTGAGCCAAAATAGCACTCTCCTCCTTGAAGCTGTGGGTGTGAGGTGCTGTGTCCCAGCCATAGGGGACATGACATGGTTGCTTGGGCTACTCTAGATCTCTTCTGTTTCCATGTGAATTTAGGGTTATTTTTTCTAGTTTTTTGAATAATGTTAGAACCTTGATGGGAATTGCATTGAGTCTATAGATTGAGTTTGGTGATATGGCCATTTTAACAATATTAATTCAGGCACTCAATGAATATGGGAGGACTTTCCATCTTCTAGTATCTTCTATAGTTTCTTTCTTCAGTGTTCTGTAATTTTCACTGTAGAGGTTTTTCACCTCTATGGTTAGGTGTTCCTAGGTATTTAACTTTTTTAAGCTATTGTAAATGGAATTATTTTCCTGTTTTCTTTCTCAGCTAGTTCATTACTGATATGTAAAAAAGTTATTAATTTTTTAAATGCTGATTTTGTATCCTATATTTTCATTTTTTAGTTAAATTCTCTGCAAGACCTTCATCCCTTACCCAAGATAATTTTGGAATACAGGCAGGTAAGCTGACTCTTTGGTAAGGAGTTTATGATGAAGGGGAAGTGCCTGGCCCTGTCTCTGTTAAATATCACCATTGCTAAACCACCCTATCAGTGCCCTAAGGGGTACAGTTTCCCAGGTTGACCTTGTGTTAGCCTTCCGCCCTTGCACCCTGACATGATCTTATTCAAGCCTGCAGTCTGCCTTGCCTAGCACTGGGAACAAAAGGGATCATTAAAGAAAAAAAAAAAGACTGTCCTTGCTTGTGACTTCAGTGTGAATGAGACTTCTGCCCTTGTCCACAAAAGCACCCCACTTCCCTCTGCTTTCCAAGCTCCCGGCCAGCATTTACCTTTACCAATACTGTTTACCAGAGGGTTAATGACACACTCGTTCCCCTCCTCTAGCACTCATCTTTTCTCTGTTCACACAACTGCTTTTCACTTCCCAGGTTCTGTTGTTTGGGAACCACAGTGAAAGCTTTGTCATCACTCAGACCACTGTCCTATTATTTACTGAGCCTGTAGCTTGCTGACCATGTTCGGGAACACACTAGGACCAGCTGGCCCTTTCTCCTGAAGGGTGAGAAATAGAAAGGGCCCACACAGGGTGCACTGGGCTGGGCATTTATTTATGTGCTTATCTTTGCAACTTTTCTGTAAATTTAAAATTATTCCAGAATAATAGATTTATTTTAAAAGAGAGGGGTGGCATCTCTCCCTGTGGGCCACTGTCATTCAATCCTGGCACCACCTAAGGCCATCTGAGGTGACCAGCAGCACATGCCTGGCACTGTGTGAAGTGCTGCTCTGGTGCTTGTCTCTGTTTAAATACTTAACAAAAGGATTATTCTTGTCTTTGTGATTCAGGTTCACAAGATCAAGTCGACCTTTGTGGATGGATTACTAGCTTGCGTGAAAGAGGTAACAGGCTTTAAACAAAACAAAAAAAAAATGATGACTAGCAATATGCTTATAAGTGAGTTCAGATACACATAGAACTTTTATCATTCTAGTAAATGATAAAATAGTCTGGTATTCTTTTTTACTTTTTCTGTCTTTTTGAGACAGGGTCTCGCTATGCAGTTGAGGCTGGACTTGAGCTCACTTTGTAGCCCAGGCTGGTCTCAAACTCGCAATAATACTCCTGCCCCAGTCTCCCGAGTGCTGGGATTGCAGGTGTGTGCCACTATGCCCAGCCAGTCTAGTATTCTTAAAACTGGTCCCTGAACGATGGTTCTGGTGTTATTCAGGTCTCCACCTGGCTCAGGCTGGCATTATGCCCCTCGGTTGTCCATGTAGGAGGAAGCTCTGCAGCTGACCTCTTGCTTTCACAGCTGTTATTGCATCTGTCTTCTGGAACCATTTGAGGTGGATGTTATTGTTTTGGTTTATACACAGGATACTGTAGCCAGAGATGTTCTGTGACTTGTTTGAGGCCACGCAGCAAGTAATGGCACCTATGAGTAACTCACAGTCCCAACTTGACTTCTCAGGCCACCCGTACCCCATCATCCCCAGCTTGCCCATATATTGGAGTTGTAAGTGACATAAAGGCCTACTTTCCCTGTTGCTGCTTCCACTTGAGTGAGAGAGAAACTCCCTTCTTCACCATCTCTGATTCCATGGCAGGAGTTTTGTAACTGCAAGAACATTTTAGAGGTGGGATTTCAGGGTCCGCAGTTCACTGGCCTCAAGAGAAGCAATGAATGTTGGTGGTATGGGTAAAGGGCCCAGCACAGTATCACTATGCTTTAAACTGATTCTTTTTACCTGACCAAGGGTTCCATTTCTTCTACGTGGAATCAGACTGGAACTGTGACCGGCAGACTTTCAGCCAAGAATCCTGTAAGTTAGTGTTCTTTGTTGAATGCCAATTTCTGTGCCTTACGACTTAAGTTTTTCCTAGATGCGTTTTCCTATGAAATGTCCAAGAGGAGATCTCACACTGATAATTGTGTTTCAGTCTGTATATTCACCTCACTAACTCTCTGGTAGCACTTCTATATTCTGGGAACAAGACTCTGAAATGCTGAGTTAGTGAAGGGGATTCCTCCCCCCAAAACCCAGGGACTCCAGTACTGAAGGCAAAAAGGACCCTCTTTCTGCTCCCTTTTGTGGCCTTCCTTTTCAGATTTGTGCTGGACAGGTAACTTCTGATTTCCAGAAGTGTCTCTGGTGACCACTTCCATTTTTTGGTTGTTGAAGACTATTTCTCCTGAAAAAAGCTATCAATGCCCCTGAGTTTATGATGTACCTTTAATAACACTTAGAACAGTTACCTTTTAGATGACTTCATATTTGAGGTAAAGAAAACTTGTTACTCATTTCTTATTACAGAAAATTTCCTTAAGTACCAAAAGGAAATATCAATTAATAAAAGCCACCATGGTTTCACCGTGTGGTGCCAACTGTGCTTGACGTTGTGTGTCTGTCTTGCCATACTTTTTGCTAAGCATATGTATTCATAAAATACTATTTTTCTACAAAATAAAGCCACCTTATTTTTATTTTAACATCTCTTGGTGTCAATATACATCAGTATTGATCTGAGTCTATATTTATATTTAAATATGTTGACTAAATATGTATACTACTCAAATATATGCTATATAATCTATAATTATGAACATGTATTTGTGGTAAAGAAATGTGGAAGTTGGACAAGAAATTTAAATTGTCTTTCCCTTCCCTTCTTCACATCTGTCTGTCCCACTGGTCCATGGTTAGTACCCAGTGTCTTCCTCCCGCTTCTGCATGTTCAGTGACCCAGGGCCTACAGAGGAAGGGGCACCTGCTGACCCACTGGAGGCTGTGTGAGGAGGAGCAAGGACACAGGTGGGAGTCTGGGTGCAGGATGCCCACACTCCGGGCTCACGCTGGGCTCTAGGAGGGAGTGGCTTACACATCTCACTTTAAAGAGCTCTTCTGTGGTCTGGACCTGAGAGTCAGAATAATACTCAGTAATACAGTTGCCGTGCCAACTCCAATCTGAGCAAGAGTGCTCTGCCTCTGAGTAGAGGTTGTTGTCTACTAGCCACACCCATTGTGCCCTTTTACTAAACTGGTGCTGCTTCTGATCCAGAAGTTTATTTTGAAAGTCTGCTGGGGAAACTCACTCTTTATAGAGGACCTTGATTTTGCCTGTTGGGGTTATGAGTTCCTGTCTTCCACTGCATGTCTAGGGTCATCTCTTGTACTTTATTCTTTTCTGGAAGTTTCTCATGCACTGATCTGCAGGTAGCATTCTTAACTTTTCAGTAATATGCTAGTTTTACTTGTTCATTTTTTTGTTATTTTATTGTTTTAGTTTTTTTTTTTTTTTTTGAGACAGAGTCTCACTACGTAGTTCAAGCTGTTCTTAAACTCACTATGTAACCCAGACTGGCTTCACACTCGTGCCAGTCCTGCCTCAGTCTCCCGCATGCTAGGATTACAGGCATGCACCACCATTCTACACTAATTTTTCCATTATTTCATTTCGATGTTTTTAAAAGGTGTAACTATGTGCACATTCAGCCACCACTTTTAACAGGAAGTCTGTGCTGTCATGTCACCAGCCATGTCTCATTCCACATCACGGCTGACACTACAGATGTTCTTGTGGGTTGCTTTCAGATTTACATATTTTATGGCAAGATGCCATAAACATACTTGTGCATGTGTTTTGGTACATTTCCCATAGCGTAAATTCCTGGAGATAGATGTCAGAGTCTAAGTCTGTATGTAGTTTTAAGGTTTTACATTGCCAATTTGTCCTCCAGAGAAAAAATTACATTTCCACCCCACAGTGAGTGAAAAGCTCGGTCCTCTAACCCCTGTCATCACAAAATGTCATCACATTTTGATTACTATTTCCTGATACTTTTTAAAAGTTTCTATTCCTTTAGAAATTTGTTGGGCTGGGCATGTTGGCACATGCCTGTAATCCTAGCACTTGGGAAGCTGAGGCAGAAGGATTGCCATGAGTTTGAGGCTCACCTAGGCTACATAGTGAGTTCAAGGCCAGACTGAACTACACAGCGAGACCCTGTCTTAAAAAACAAATAAATAAATAATTAAACACTTGTTGAGGTTGATTATATAATATAATTATTATATGAATTACCTGCTTGTGATGTTTACGAACTTTTTTCCTATTAGTTTAGGAAAGCTCTTTATATATAGATTATCCCTCCATAAAAAACTGAAATATTTTTCTTCCCAATCTTCTTTTGCCTTTTCATTTCTAAAATCTACATTATTTTGCCATACGTATTGGCACTTTTATCACACGAATAGTTAGTCAGAGCTGGGGACGCAGCTAAGTGGTAGAGCCCTTGCCTCGCATGTGTAAGGACCTGATGTGATGCTGAGCACTGCACAGATATGTATAGATTGACATTACGTGTATGTGTGTGAACACAACTGTACAAAAGAATTCAAGCAATGGTTAGAAATAAAGCAGAAGCCACCAGTAGCATTTTGTTGCCCACCCTCTAACTTACCCCTTGATGTGCGCGCACGCACCCCTGTACATTCAGGGACACGAATGAGGGGATAGCGCGGGTGTTACTTTGTTGGAGATATTCTCCCACGCCCACTGTCTCAGCCCCATCCTTAATCTTAATGCCCACGGCAGCAGCCTAGAGTGTGGACATCTATATTTTGCTCCAGACTCATACTAAATTGCTACCTAGGCCGGTATGTGTTTATACATATGTACACGGACGTGGAGTGGCTTTGTTGGTATTACTTTTAGAATTAGTTTTCTTTCTGTTGCCTTTCTCTTGGCTGGTGGGAATCCCACAGATTATCTGCCAGCCATCGCACTCTGGCTAGCATGTTCTTAGTAAAGGCCATGCCATGCAGCTGCCCACTGAGTCATTCCTCCCTGAGTGGCATGCATATACCATTGTACTGGGCCTGTGTCCTTGTGGGGCAGAGTTTTCAGGTGTGGGATCACTGGGCAGAGGTGCTCTGTTTGCCTTAGGTAGCTCTGTCCTATTGCCCTCCAATGCATCTGGCCCTGGTCTCTACCGCGAGCCATGTGTGGCTGCGCTGTTGCTGCTATCCTGATGGCTGTCCCCATACTGCAGTCCCTTACTGGCTCTGCCTTGGTAACATCTCAGATGGGCTTTCCTCAGTCCAAGGTTATTTGAATATTTATCTCTATTTTCCTGTAACTTTAGTGCTTTCCTGTTTTAGCACACAGCACTGAAATCCAGTTGCACATTGTTTAACCAGATACAATTGCCATAGATGGCTGGAATTTGAATTACATTTATTTTCCTTAAAGTGCACAAATATAGTTTACTTTTATTTTATTGTAGTGCTGGCAATCAAATGCAGGGCTTCACCCATGCAAGCCAAGTTCTTTACCATTGAGCTGCATTGTCTTCTCTGATTAGTATTTTTCAAAATAGTTATAAATGTTTTCCCACACACACCCTCCCTAGAGATCATTGCTACCAGCTGACTGTCGCACCTCATCACTACCCACCTTCATGCTATTCTTCTCTGTGCTTGTCTCTAGTAATAGGAAAATGTAAAATGTTTGTGTCTTTCAGTTCACCTATATTTTCCCCATATTTTGACATTTTAATGAAGCAGTAGCAGGTTATGGTTTGTTTAAAAGCTGTGAAGGAAGGGTTGATTTGATTGATTCACCTGCAGTCTCAGTAATGTATATATAGTAAACACACTGGAGCACTTTAGCAAAAGCTACCCTAAAGTCTTGGTCAGAACATACCACTATTTGTATCATCTCAGCATTGGCATCTTTTGATTGCTTTTTCTCACGTAAGTTGAGATTTTCCTATTTCTTCATGTGTCTAGTACTTTAGAGCTGTTTACTGGACAATTTGAGTATTATGAGAGTCTGAGTCTTGTTTTAAAATTCCACTGGAATGTTGTGACTTGTTTCATTGGGCAGTCGGCCTGATGAGGCTCTGGATGCCTGTTCTGACTAGTCGCCCATGTGCTGTGGTGCTGCTGTAGATTCAGTTCTCAAAGCCTCTGCATGCTATTCAGATAGTGCCCTGATGGCCAGGGTCAGGGTAGGACTTGAGTCATGTTTTGTTAGCTTGCCTGTCAGTCTTTGTGTACTGTTCAGGGCAAGAGCTGCACAAGTACAGGTGGAAGCCAAGCCTTGCAGTTTATAAGCAGTTCTGTGACCTGCTTTCCTGAGCTCTTGTCTGTGATCTCTCCACTCATTTCTGGTCCTTTAGGAATCCCTGATTTTGATCTTCTAATCAGAAATATGAAGCTCTAGTAATCTGACCGTGCTACACAGTTCCTGACACTGGCCCCATGTCGAGGACCAAGCAGTAAAAGGACAAGATGGTGAATCACTGCCTGTCCAGTAGGACTCCACGTTCTGGTAGTTTCCCCAGTCTTCATTCGGCTGCTCACTTATCAGAATCTCCAGGTTGCTCCCTGTGCCTCTGACCAGTTTCATGCCTGCATCAGTGGAATGTGCATGCTGGATCTTACCAGAAATAGTAACTTTCTTTTTTTTTTTTTTTTTTTTTTTTTTTTTTTTTTTTTTTTTTTTTTTTTTTTTTTTTGGTTTAGACATGGTCTTGCTAAGTTGTTCAGGCTTGCCTCAAACTTTTGATCCTCCCACATTAGCCTGCCAACAAGTAGCTGGGTCAACCTAATTTTTTAACATTATTGAAGTAAAACTGAGATGCTGGAAACTTCATATATCACAATTTCAATATATAGCCATTCCCACAATCCAGATAGTAAACATATCCATCACCCAAGGTGCCCTGTGGCCATCTGTAATGTCTTCCTCCCCAGCTGTGTGCATGTTCCAGGCACCCACCAGTTTCTTTTTGCCACTTTCTGGGTGTGTCTGTCAGTAGAGTCACACAGCCTGTACTCTTTTTTGTCTTGGTTTTTTTTTAAGCTCAGGACCACATCTATTTCACACAGTTTCTGGAGGCTACTGAGTCTAAGAGATTGCTTCTTTTGCAGGTTTATTATTTTAAGAGTCAGCTACATTGATCTGTGTTTCAAGAGTTTATCTTTTTTATTACTGACATTCCACTGTAACTGTGTATGATGATTTGTTTCTAAGTTCACCTATTGATCCCTATTTGGGTTATTTCCTGTTTGTTTTTTACATTTAGATCCATGGTCCACTTGGAATTGATTTTGGTATATGATAGGAAGTAAATGTCTTAATTCATCTCTTTTTGCTTTTGACTATCTAAATGTCCCAGTACCACTTACTGAAAAGACTTTCCTTTCCCTTATTTAATTGTCTTTGTCATCTTTTCCAAACTTAAATATAAAAATTCATTTCTATACTCTGAATTTTGTCAATTAATGTATATACTTATACAATACTACTAATTCACTATTTTTATTGTTGTAACTTTCTAGTAAGTTTTTCAGTTGGATAATCTTTCGCCATTATCATTAAAAAAAACCAAATTGGTTATTCTGGATCTTTTGCATTTCCAAGTGAACTTTAAAATCATCAAGGGCAATTTTTTAGAAAAAAATTCTCTGAGATTTTTACTGGGATTACATTGACTCTCAAGCTCAATTTGGGAAGAACTGACATCTTAACAAAAATTTAATGTGTTCCTTCCATTGAAAAGGGGGAATCTCTTCTCAACGGAAACCATGAAAGCGAGAAGAGCTTGGAGCGAGATACTACAGATTCTAAGACAAAACAACTTCCAACCCAGATTGATGTATCCTGCAAAATTATCCCTCAAATTCAATGGAGAAATAAAATATTTCCACGACAAAGAACAACTGAAGAACTTCATGAGTGCCAAACCAGCATTGGAAAAAGCACTAAAA